>OU342738.1:444847794-445067349 GCA_910589765.1 Avena atlantica | reverse complement strand
GATCATCATCACGGCGAGAACGGGCGAGATGATTAAGAGGCTCCTGGAGATGGTGAAGGTGCGGAAGCAGACCGGGATGATGATGATCTAGATGCCGGAGGAGCAGACGATGATGGAACAACGTCAGGCTGGGTGCGGGACCCTTATGTGCAAGAGCTGCTTCTCAAGCAGACGAGTAACGCCAGGGCTGCCGCTAGAGAGAAAGCCAAGCTTGCGCAACTTGAGAAAGACGCGGTTACTCCATTGTATGAAGGATGCAGGCCCGATGATACCCGATTGAATGTAACGCTCAAGGCTATGGAGATGAAGGCAAAGCACAAATTGAGCGACGCAAGCTTCGACGATATGATGGCATTCTGGCACGATCGTCTCCCGGAGGGGAACACATGTCCAACTAGTATCGAGGATGCCAAGAAAATCGTCTGTCCTCTCGATCTACCGCACGTTAGATATCACGTATGCATCAACGATTGCATCATTTATCGGGGCGAGGACGCGGAGAAAACCACATGTCCGGTGTGCGGCGTGAGTCGATACAAGAAAGGGAAGAAAGCACCTCGAAAAGTGGTATGGTACTTTCCTATCACCCCTCGTCTGCAGCGCTATTTCGCGGACCCTAAGGAAGCGAAGCTCATGCGATGTCATGCGGAAAGGAAGAAGCCAGGAGATGATGATGACCCCGAAAAGGATGAGCTGCTGACGCACCCTTCAGATGCTAGCCAGTGGAAAGCATTGGACCTCGAATTCCTAGAATTCGGTGGAGATTCGAGGAACATCAGGCTTGGTGCAAGCACCGATGGACTCAATCCGTTCGGTAGCCAGAGCAGCACGCACAGCACTTGGCCCGTGTTTGTATGGATGTACAACCTCCCTCCATGGTTGTGCATGAAGAAGAAGTACATACAAATGAGTATGCTAATTCAAGGGCCGAAACAACCTGGTACCGACATCAATCTGTATCTCGGGCTGTTGAAAGAGGAGCTAGCCACGTTATGGGAATCTGGAGCCAATACTTACGACGCCGTCGCACAAGATTATTTCACTATGAGAGCCGCGTTGGTCACTACGGTGCAAGACTATCCAGATTGCGGGTATATCTCGGGGCAAGTTATCCAAGGATTCTGCGCATGCGTTAGGTGCATGGATAACACAAGCTATCTCCAACTAGAGAAAGATCCAGGGTCATCGAAAACCGTGTTCATGGCGCACCGGAGGTGGCTCGGCAAGAATGATCCATGGAGAAAACGTGGAGACCTGTTCGATGGAAAATCAGAGACCCGAGGAATCCCAGAGCGTAGGAGCAGCGAAGAAGTGGAAGAGTTGCTGAAAAACTGGAAAGATTGTCCTAAGCCTGGAAAGAAGCGAAAGAGGCAGCAACAAGACAAGCCGCTGATGAAGGTATGGAAAACAAGGTCTGTTTTCTGGGAGTTGCCATACTGGAAGTTTCTCCGCACGCCTCATAGCCTCGACATCATGCATATCACGAAAAACGTGTGCGAGAGTCTGGTCGCCACCATAATCAACATGCCAGATAGGACGAAAGATGGTCCGAAAGCAAGGCACGACCTGATATGCTTGGGTATCCGGAAGGAGCTTCACGGAGGACGCACTACTCCTGATGATCAGGAAGATGACGATGATCATGAGTCGGAGACGACACAAGGTCCTCGGAAGGGTAAAAAGTTCAAGAAGAACGAATATTACTGCCCTCCTTCTTGCTTCACTCTAAGCCAGGATGAGATCAAACAGTTTTTCAAGTGCCTTCTCGGAGTCAAATTTCCTTACGGCTACGCGGGCAAGATAAGCAGATACCTAGACGAGGCGAAGCAGAGGTTCAGTGGCATGAAGTCTCACGACTGTGCCATGCTAATGACGCAGGTACTTCCGGTCGCACTAAGAGGGATAATGGACGAGCACGTCCGTGAAACGTTATTTGGCCTATGCAAGTTTTTCGACGTCATCTCTAGGAAGTCGATTGGCTTGAATCAGCTCGGAAGGCTACAGGAGGAGATTGTGGTGATACTATGTGAGCTTGAGGTCTACTTCCCACCCGCATTCTTCGACATTATGGTGCATCTGCTAGTCCATGTCGTGAAGGACATCGTACAACTCGGGCCGATGTTTCTCCGCAGCATGATGGTGTTCGAAAGGATGAACGGACACATCAAAGGATACGTTCGCAACAGGTCCCGTCCAGATGGAAGCATAGCAAAGGGCTTTCTGGCCGAAGAGTGCATCTCTTTCTGCACGAATTATCTAGACATCGAGAACCCTGTCGGTCTTCCCGTCAACAGACACCTTGGCAAGCTCGACGGATCTGGTCACCGAGAGGGTCGTCGCATACTGCATGCAGACTTCGATTTTCGACGCGCAGACTTTGATCGAGCAAACCTCGTCGCGCTACAACATTTAGAACTGGTCGATCCTTGGGTACAGAAGCACAAAAGGTTAATCAAGAAGAAGTACAGTGACCGGGGCATACAGAGGACGCAGGGAGAAATAATCAAAGAGCACAACTCAGATTTCACGCGTTGGTTTAGGCAGACGCTCCTTGATAATCCCCCGCGCTCGCATTCTTCTGACACGGAAAAGATCATATTCACCTTGTCGCAGGGACCGATGCAAAACCTGGTGACCTATCAGGCGTATGATATCAACGGCTACACATTCTACACGGAGGAAAAGGACAACAAGTGTCATTATCAGAACTCAGGCGTAACGTCGGAATTCTACACCGATGACAACGTGAAGGAAAGATTCTACGGAAGAATCGAGGAGATCTGGGAGCTCGACTACTGTGGAGAAAAGGTGCCGATGTTCCGTGTCAGATGGGCAAAGAGCGTCGAAAGAGAAGACCGGTATTTCACAACCATGGTTATACCCGAAGCAGCCAAATCCAAGGCCGCCGGTGCAAACGTGGCCGCGAAAAATGAACCGTGGGTACTGGCTACCAAAGTGGACCAATGTTTTTTCATTACCGACCCGACAAAGCCTAGCCGTGTTGTCGTGAGGAGAGGAAAAAGAAACATCATCGGAATGGATGGAGTCGCCAACGAGCAAGACTTCGACCAGTACGGCGATCCAAAGATTGAAGATGATGACGACTACGATGCAGCAACATACATCACAAGAAGAAAAAGGACAACCCTACCCAAAAAAGGTAGCCCGTTCGAACGAAGAAACATTAAAGTGCCGGGGCTAAATTATTCAACCGCGACAAAGAAGGGAAAAAATATTGTAAAACGCTAGCTCAAAAAATATTGTAAAACGCGTGGTCGAAAAAGATTGTAATATTCATGGACAAAGTGTTATGAAATTTAGTTATACTTTGAATCATATTTGTAACACTTTTATGACATATATTATCACTTTTGGGCATTTTTGGAATATTTAAAAGTATTTTAAAAACAAAACAAAATTTGTATGGCATGTATCACCACTTTTGGAACATTTTAAAGTATTTTTTGGAACATTTTAAAGTATTTTTAAAGTAAAAATAAAAAAGTGGAGCACCAGGATTCGAACCTGGGTGCTCATCGTTTAGAATAGAGCTAAGGACAGAACCAGTGGGGTAAGACAGTACTAGTGTTAACTAGTGGGACGGCCGCCCTCTTATCTGATAGTCCAACCCACACACGCGTAGCGCACCCTGGCCAAGTGCGCTACGGTTATCCGTAGCGCACTTGGCCAGGGTGCGCTACGCGTGTGTGGGTTGGACTAGTCAACTGCGCACGTGATCCAGCCCTCCCATCGTCGTCCTCAGACACATCGTCCCCATCCCGGCCCATCCCCATCCCCGCATCGAGGCCCCGCCGCCGCCACGCCAGGAGGAGGCCGCCACGCCACGCCAAGAGGAGGAGGAGGCCGCCAGGCCACGCCAGGAGGAGGAGGCCTCCACGCTAGGAGGAGGAGGAGGCCGCCTTGCCCGCGCGCTCGTTCCGTGGAGGAGGAGGTCGGTGGCGGCGAGGTTCCTGCAGAGTCGGCTCCGCTCCTCCGACGGCAAGGAGCTCTGTCGCTCCCTCCCCCTCGTTACCTCGTCCGCCAGCCCTCATCGTCGTCATCTCCCCCTCTCTCCTCGAGCAATCTCAGAGGTGAGCTCTGCCCCTCCCCTCTATCCTTCTCCCCCTCTCTCTCCTCAGAGGGTTAGGGTTAGGCTATTGTACTTTGGTTTTTGCATCTGGTTAGGGTTAGGCTATTTTCTTCCTGAATCCATTGCATCTGGTTAGGGTTAGGCTATTGTACTTTGGTGTTTGCAGAATGTTAGACAAAAATGTGCTAGTGCTTGCAGAATGTTAGACAAAAATGTAGTTTGGTGCTTGCAGGCTGCCTCGAGAAAGCATCTGTAATTATTGACAAAGATGGCATGTATATCTTTCTATATACATACTGCTAGTGACCTGATGAGCGATGCTAGTTAAGTGAAGATGGCATGTATATCTTTGTATGTGTAAGACAGAGAAACCAAATGGACCGTTGATGTGCCAATTTGGTCATTTTTTTGCGAGTAATTTGGTCATTTAGTCCATGCACAATGCAAATGCTTAGCAAAACACAATGCAATGCTGAATTGATGCCACCTCTTTTAATCTCTGTTGCACTGCTTGCTCTTCTGAACATATAGTATGTGGATTTAGTACTGTTGTGCTTGCAGTTTGCATATATACTATATGTCCACCCTATAAATCCACATACTGTTCAGCATACTATAGATCAATCACTCATAGGGTGGCATCAATTCAGCATTCAGAATCTATAGGGTTGATTCAGTATATATGTCACATACTGATTAATGCCACATATAGTATGTTGATCTATAGGGTTCAGAATCTATAGAATGATTTGATCCTTTTGTTAGGTTTGTTACTATGATAGTTCATCAGTAAAAAATATTCACATTATTTTACTTATTTGCATATGGAAGGACTAAAAGCATGTGATGGTCTTGGGCCTCTTAGTGCTCAAGAGTTCATGATCATCGATTTAGAAGCATATGGTTTAGAAGCCTCTTAGTGCTCAAGACTAAAAGCATATGGTTTAGAAGCCCTGAGATACTGTAACAGTCCCATTTTTCCTTAGCCTAGCTTGGAATATCTAGGTTTAGTATTGCCCCTATCTCATAACTTGAGATAGTTGTTGAGTAAGTGACAGATGTAAAATATTTTGCGGCTAATATTATCTGTACTTGGAAGTATTGTTCGTTTTGGGCCCCTACTCTCACCTTCATGAATCTGGAATCATAATAGAGGTATCATGGATAGCAGCGGGTTGTTCAGTGATCACTAATTTAATCTGTACTTGCAAGTATTACTTGCTTGTTTAAGGTGCTGCTCTCGGCTTCACAAATTTGGATTGTTAATAGATTGTTCAGTGATCATTCTTGTGGTTACCATTTATGCTTGATGTACTGTTTGTGTGTTGGCCATTTATTCTAGTTGTGCTCCATTTTTGCATGAAAAAGATTTATTGTGTGCTGGTTGTGCAGTTGTGCTGGCTATAGGTTGCTCTGGCTACTACTATCTGTGGTTGTGCTGGCCTTATATCCATCCTAGTGTTGCTCTGGCTACTACTATCTGTGGTGCTACTCATGTGCTTCTACTACTATCTGTGCTGGGACAACAGCACCTTGAAATTGTGCTTGTGCTTGTATATGAAGCACTTTATTATGTGTGTATGCAGGTTCTTGTATGAAATGAGTCCCGATTTTTGCCGGAATGTTGATTAACTTCCGTTTTGGCAGAAATCGGGCACTCCTAGTTTAAGAAAATTAGCAAAGGTCATGCCGGATTTTTCCGTGCATTTAACCAATTATTTGTTTTTTATTAGTGCAAAGATGTGTGACAACGACGAGGCTGGATGTTCTAAGCGCATCAGCGCTGAAGGAGAACTCAGACCTCCGAATAAACAATTGACATTCTGGGAGGCGGCCCAGCGTCTAGAAGACGATGAAGAATACCATCCTTCGGAGAGCGAGGATGATGAGATGGAAGACGCGGAGGAAGAAGCCGAAGGAACGGCGGACGATGAAACCACTGATGGCGGCGAGGGCACAGGGAGTGGTAGCAACCCTCCTAAGAATAAGAAGAAGCCGAAGGACCGGCGCCCGAACACGGTCGGCACGGTCAGGGAGGAAATTACCGAAGTGAGCCCATCAGGGGTTCCTTTCGAGCCCGCCCTTGTCGTCAAAGGGTACGGTGGGTAAGTGGCGGCGATCACCCGGACAACCATCTCGATCAACACCGAGAATCTCCGGCATAAAGATAATGGCCACTTGCGCACACTCCTCTTCGAGAAGCTGCACGCAAGATACAAGTTCCCCGCTAAGTATCAGAACACAAATTATCATGGGAACGAAGTAAACAAATCCGCCCTCACAAAGATGAGCACCGCCCTGGCCAGCTGGAGAACCCGGATAAAGAAGAAGATCTATAAAGAAGGAAAAAGTCTCGAGGAGATCTAGAAGATTGACCCGCAGATCACCGAAGATCAGTTCCGGGAGTTCAAGGAGAGGTGTGAATCCGAAAGAGCCCTGGCCAATAGTAATCGAGGAAAGGTGCTGCAGGCGATGAATATAGGTCATCACCATCTCGGATCTGGTGGATACAGAACCGCGGAGGCCAAATGGAATAAGGAGGACGAAGAGTATAGATCCAAGGGGATAGAAAACCCCTTTGCTAAATTCGAACCCGGGCAGGTTCGAAACTTCATCAGGGCCCGTTACCATGTGGACCCAAAAACCAAACAACTCACCGCGGATCCTGCGGTGAAGGAATTCGAGGAAATTGTGGTAAGTATAATCTAATTACCGCGGATCAACACGATTGCAATCTAATCGATGATCTAAATGATTCACTGTTACTTCTTCTGCAGGAGGAGGAAATTGTTGCTAGTCATGGATCCCAGGGTTCCTCATCCCAGGGGTCGACGGCGGCCACCCGGTGGGATAACCCTTTTAACAGGGCGATGAACCGGGCCAAGAAAATAGAGCCGGTTACGAAGAAGCCGTCGTCGGCTGGCCGTCTGGCCGGCCTCGGGGGTAAGAATTGGGTGGATCATTTTGGTCCACCGCTGAGGACGCATGTGGCGCCGTCGGGAAGGAGCGAGGAGGAAAACAGAGAGGTTCAAGAACTTAAGGCACAAGTGGCGCGGATCCCGCAGATCGTCCAAGACAACCTGGCAATCACCCTTACGTCCTTCCTGCCTACCTTTGTGGAGTCAATAGCGAACTGGAGTGCGGGTGGTCGAGTAGGGCCGTGCCCGATTCCAAGCATGGTCAGCAGCCACTCGAACAACGCGGCGCCGACAAATCAGGCGAACTACGTGTTCGTGACTCCGCCCGCTAGCACCGCGGCGCCGCAAGTGTTGGTGACTCCCCCTGCCATCACCGCGGCGCCGGAGTACATGTTGGTGACCCCCTGCCATCGTCGCGGCGGCACCGGAGCTCCAAGCACCCGTCGGTAGGGAGAATACACCGGCGTCCAGCACCGCGCCATCAAGCAGCCCTTTCGTCTCTTGCACGCCCGTCGCCGTATGCGGTGCGTCGACATTAGCCGATCTCGACGCCATCACGGTAAACAAATTGCTTTAATTACCGCCTTTCATGCCATCTATATATTACTCTTGTGGCATCTCGCTCTGACGACGCCGTACATGTTTTCTGCAGACGGATGTTCCTTGCACTCTCTTATGCTACGTGAACAACGAGCTGAGGGATGTTGCCAAGGGTACCATCGTTCAACCCTTGCAGCGCACGTTCCACTCAAAACCGATGCCAGATAGCGTGCACAGGGTTAAAATTAGTTGGGTGCTAAGGGGCTGCGACGACCTGGAACCTCCCATTCAACCCCCAGGAGCGGATGAAGAAGAGTCGTCTGTCCTCAGAAGTTGCTTCGGCTTGTTCTTGCTATGGCCAAAGAGCATGATCCGTTTGGGGACGGCGGGGGCCATCACGCCACAGACAACAGCACCGCCTGTCGTGCCAGCGACAATCGGTGGCAAGGCCCCCTTACCGCCCTCGCCGTCACCTCCACGCGGTGGGTCGGATGATCATGTTGATGATATGCACATGGCGCAGGATCCGACCGAGGACTTCGAAGACTGGAATGATCACTTCTTCAGCACTCAGTTTGTCAACGAAGAAGACCTAGCTGGTGGCCCCACAGAGAAAGCCACTATCACCAAGCGTCTGTTTGGTTCTCAGGAGACGCCTCCAGCTTGCGCCTTTACAGAGCCAGATGATACAACCAACCGGCCCTTTATTCTAAGCCCTGACGCACTACATAGGGCGGCCGGTGCTCAGATTGTGGTGCCTGCCCGCTCTCCAAAAGGAAAAAAGGGCAGGAAAAGAAAATCTAGCAGCTCGAGGCAGCCGGTGGCGTCAACAACTGCGAATCCGATCAGGTTTCGGGACGGGCGACCAAGACCCGAGGGTATTATGTGGAGGATTCATGTGGCGGGTGAGCCCATGCTACCTAAGAATTTGCGGAAGCTCGCCAGTTCGGAACTGCAGAGTGTGCATGACGGCGTGCTGACGATAGAGAGACGCCTTCTGTCGGAGAAAGATCCCTCTCACCCGATATTCGTGGTTAAGGTGCCACCAGGCTTGGGCTTCGTCGACACTGCCCCCGCGGATCTGTTCTTCCTGCGGTTCGAGGACATCTTCAATATGTTCCACCTATACCCGCTGCACTATACCACGGTCCGTCTCTTTTCTCTCAGCCTGGCCACACAGATCATTAGAGAGAACACACCGGGCATCGCTATAGTGGACCCCTACTACATGCGTGACGGCTGCTTGGGTTCCCCAGCCGAACGACGTATCGTGGCCTCGTACCTAAAAAGAATCCTCTTGGCGAACAAGACAAAGGAATACATTCTCGTGCCTTACTTTCCCGAGTAAGTCGTTATTCAGTCGCCACCGTCGATTGGCTTTATTAGATCATCATCATTCTTTTTTCAACACATTCCATTTGAATTTTTTGCGCAGAGATGAACACTGCACGCTCATCTCCTTATCGCCGAAGCATTCCCACGCCACGTATTTCGACTCGGGGAGTCTAGAAAAGAAGAAAAACTACGACAAGATCAAGGAAGTTCTGGATGATGCTCTCACTGGCTTTGCCTCGATGGAAGGCACCAGCTTCGTGCGTAAGAAGGTCAAGTTCGGCAGGCACGTCTTCAACCACATAACAGAGTTCCCCTGCGTGAAGCAGCCGGAAAACAGTAAGAAGGAAGCCTACTACGCACTCCATCACATGAGGGCGTTCCTACTTGACCAGCAGAATTCTACGCTGCCAGATCATCTCAAACAGTGGGCCGAAGCAAAGGCCAAGATAAATGATTCGGATATTAGACAAGAGATGTATCGCATCCAGCAGCAGTTTGGGGCAATCATCTTTCGTGATGTCATGACTTCGGGGGGGGGGGGGATCTTCTACGGAGGAAATATCCCGAATAACCGTGACATAGAAGATCGCTTAGAGATGCAGGGTGACTATAGGAAGTTCATGACGAGACAGGGCGTCCTCCCGTTCCCTAAGCCGAGCCAGAAGGCTTGATGTTGGCCTAGTTGTAGTTGCAAACTATAGATGACCTTTGTGTGTGTGTGTGGACGACAAGTGTACTTATCTTATTAGGTTTATGAATCACCGCTTACTTATTTTGCTTATTATTATTATATATCAATCAATGCTTGGTTTTTTTGCTTACTCTTTGGTTTTTTTGCTTACTCTTTGGTTCTCGGACGACAAGTGTGAGTTATTTTTGTCTTTTTCGAGAATATGCCGATGATTGAAATGTCGTGGCACAATATATATGTGAATGTGCTATGACGGGATTGTTAGCCTTGTGATATGCACAAGTCCAGGAATTGTGCATCCTACTTGGCTAACAGTCCCGTCATAAGCATATTCCTGTGTCCAACAACCTAGTTATATATGAGGCATGCTTTTCGAGTTATTTTTGTCTTTTTCGAGAATATGCCGATGATTGAAATGTCGTGGCACAATATATATGTGAATGTGCTATGACGGGATTATTAGCCTTGTGATATGCACAAGTCCAGGAATTGTGCATCCTACTTGGCTAACAGTCCCGTCATAAGCATATTCCTGTGTCCAACGACCTAGCTAGTTATATATGAGGCATGCTTTTCGAGTTATTTTTGTCTTTTTTGAGAATATGCCGATGATTGAAATGGCGTGGCACAATATATATGTGAATGTGCTATGACGGGATTGTTAGCCTTGTGATATGCACAAGTCCAGGAATTGTGCATCCTACTTGGCTAACAGTCCCGTCATAAGCATATTCCTGTGTCCAACAACCTAGTTATATATGAGGCATGCTTTTCGAGTTATTTTTGTCTTTTTCGAGAATATGCCGATGATTGAAATGTCGTGGCACAATATATATGTGAATGTGCTATGACGGGATTATTAGCCTTGTGATATGCACAAGTCCAGGAATTGTGCATCCTACTTGGCTAACAGTCCCGTCATAAGCATATTCCTATGTCCAACGACCTAGCTAGTTATATATGAGGCATGCTTTTCGAGTTATTTTTGTCTTTTTCGAGAATATGCCGATGATTGAAATGGCGTGGCACAATATATATGTGAATGTGCTATGACGGGATTGTTAGCCTTGTGATATGCACAAGTCCAGGAATTGTGCATCCTACTTGGCTAACAGTCCCGTCATAAGCATATTCCTGTGTCCAACAACCTAGTTATATATGAGGCATGCTTTTCGAGTTATTTTTGTCTTTTTCGAGAATATGCCGATGATTGAAATGTCGTGGCACAATATATATGTGAATGTGCTATGACGGGATTGTTAGCCTTGTGATATGCACAAGTCCAGGAATTGTGCATCCTACTTGGCTAACAGTCCCGTCATAAGCATATTCCTGTGTCCAACGACCTAGCTAGTTATATATGAGGCATGCTTTTCGAGTTATTTTTGTCTTTTTCGAGAATATGCCGATGATTGAAATGTCGTGGCACAATATATATGTGAATGTGCTATGACGGGTTTGTTAGCCTTGTGATATGCACAAGTCCAGGAATTGTGCATCCTACTTGGCTAACAGTCCCGTCATAAGCATATTCCTGTGTCCAACAACCTAGTTATATATGAGGCATGCTTTTTGAGTTTGCTCTTTTTGATTTAAGAGTACTTTCTATAAGTGTATCTTCATATGCGACTTTAATTATACATGTTTTTTCAATCACCGGTTAGTTATTATTGTCAACTTGTAGATGACGTGGTACGTCGTGTACAAGGGACGGGTTCCCGGAGTCTACGGTGATTGGGAAGACTGTCGGAGATAGGTGCACCGTTTCAGCGGCAATAGCTACAAAGGGTACAACACTATGGCGGAGGCGGAAGCTAGATACATGCGCTATCTAGCGGTAATTAGGACAAGGAACCGGATGAAGACCTACACCTTCGTCGCGGCGGTGATCATGCTTATCTTCTTTGGTTATTTATCCCGCGTTTGTGTCTAGCTAGCTAGTTTAGATGTCTAGGCGAGCTTCCGAGCTCTAACTTGTTCGATCGACACATGTATTCGCATGTCACCAACTACTACTTTGTAACATGATCAAAACAATATAACTTGGACTATGTATTCATGTATGAGACTTATCTATATGTATTTGTTTCAATCTTGTTTTTCATATTGAGTATTTATATATATAATTGTATATCTTGTATCTGTGTGTGTATATCTGCTGTAATATTGTATATAATCTGTATTGCATATAATCTGGCTTGGAAATTAAAAAAAAAACAAAAAATACATCTGTGGCGCACATGGTCTACCTTCTGTGGCGCACTACACCTAAAGCGCACCATGGATGTTTAGTGGCGCACTAGGTAGTGCGCCACAGAAGATCCAAGGGGTAGCGCATCACGCCAAACTTCTGTGGCGCACTAGCAGGTGCGCTACGCCTATCTCTACACAACCGTGGCGCACTAGGCAGTGCGCCACGGCTGAGAGATAGCCGTAGCGCAAGGCCCGTGGCGCACTGCAGGTGCGCCACAGATGATGGTTTCAGGTGCGCCACTAAAGGCCGTTTTCCTAGTAGTGACAGAACCAGTGGCGGGAGTTTCCACGTATATATCCAGGATTTTACTAAGTATTAACCCATGTCTACAAAGGGGGTCACACTTGGGACTTACACATGGGACCTACCAACCTTGCACCACACTCACACACATATGCTAGGGACACATGCAAGTTTTCAGATGATTCCGACGTTCTCGTGGTCTTCCTCCGGCGAAACCCTTATCTGCGGGCCTCGGATCGTCTACCCCCCTAGACATTCTTCCGATGGGGGTAGCCCGGCCTAGCTCTCTCTTGTTTTGTGTTTGATTATGTCATGGGATGATATGAAACCATGTTGGTTCACAAGTTGGGGCACTATACGGTCCGGTTTCACCGTAATGGGGAGATTCCCCCTTATACAGGTCCAGAACCTTCGCTTCTAGGTTACAGCGCATGCATGCGAGGGGGGACACATGCAAGCACATATACCAACCTAGCACCACACTCACACACATATTATAGGGACACATGCAAGTTTTCAGATGATTCCGATGTTCTCATGGTCTTCCTCCGGCGCGCGGGCCTCGTATCGTCTACCCCCCTAGACATTCTTCTGATGGGGGTAGCCCGGTGTATCTCTCTCTTGTTTTGTGTTTTTTTATGTCATGGGATGATGTGAAACCATGTTGCTTCACAAGTTGGGCCACTATACGGTCCGTTTTCACCGTAACGGGGAGATTTCCCCTTATACAGGTCCAGAACCTTCACTTCTAGGTTAGAGCGCATGCATGCGAGGGGGGACACATGCAAGCACACATACCAACCTTGCACCACACTCACACACATATGCTAGGGACACATGCAAGTTTTCAGATGATTCTGACGTTCTCGTGGTCTTCCTCCGGCGAAACCCTGATCTGCGGGCCTCAGATCGTCTACCCCCCTAGACATTCTTCTGATGGGGGTAGCCCGGCCTAGAAATATCTCTTGTTTTGTGTTTGATTATGTCAGGGGATGATGTGAAACCATGTTGGTTCACAAGTTGGGGCACTATACGGTCCGGTTTCACCGTAATGGGGAGATTCCCCCTTATACAGGTCCAGAACCTTCGCTTCTAGGTTAGAGCGCATGCATGCGAGGGGGGACACATGAAGCACATATACCAACCTTGCACCACACTCACACACATATGCTAGGGACACATGCAAGTTTTCAGATGATTCTGACGTTCTCGTGGTCTTCCTCCGGCGAAACCCTGATCTACGGGCCTCGGATCGTCTACCCCCTAGACATTCTTCTGATGGGGGTAGCCCGCCTAGCTCTCTCTTGTTTTGTGTTTTATTATGTCATGGGATGATGTGAAACCATATTGGTTCACAAGTTGGGGCACTATACGGTCCGGTTTCACCGTAACAGGGAGATTCCCCCTTATACAGGTCCAGAACCTTCGCTTCTACGTTAGAGCGCATGCATGCGAGGGGGGACACATGCAAGGACATATACCAACCTTGCACCACACTCACACACATATGCTAGGGACACATGCAAGTTTTCAGATGATTCCGACGTTCTCGTGGTCTTCCTCCGGCGAAACCCTGATCTGCGGGCCTCGGATCGTCTACCCCCTAGACATTCTTCTGATGGGGATAGCCCGGCGTAGCTCTCTCTTGTTTTGTGTTTGATTATGTCATGGGATGATGTGAAACCATGTTGGTTCACAAGTTGGGGCACTATACGGTCCGGTTTCACCGTAATGGGGAGATTCCCCCTTATACAGGTCCAGAACCTTCGCTTCTAGGTTAGAGCGCATGCATGCGAGGGGGGGACACATGCAAGCACATATACCAACCTTTCACCACACTCACACACATATGCTAGGGACACATGCAAGTTTTCAGATGATTCTGACGTTCTCGTGGTCTTGCTCCGGCGAAACCCTGATCTACGGGCCTCGGATCGTCTACCCCCTAGACATTCTTCTGATGGGGGTAGCCCG
Organism: Avena atlantica; assembly: GCA_910589765.1. Taxonomy (NCBI): domain Eukaryota; kingdom Viridiplantae; phylum Streptophyta; class Magnoliopsida; order Poales; family Poaceae; genus Avena; species Avena atlantica. The sequence goes on along the minus strand of OU342738.1, from coordinate 445,053,304 downwards.
GCCTAGATCTCTCTTGTTTTGTGTTTTATTATGTCATGGGATGATGTGAAACCATATTGGTTCACAAGTTGGGGCACTATACGGTCCGGTTTCACCGTAACAGGGAGATTCCCCCTTATACAGGTCCAGAACCTTCGCTTCTAGGTTAGAGCGCATGCATGTGAGGGGGGACACATGCAAGCACATATACCAACCTTGCACCACACTCACACACATATGCTAGGGACACATGCAAGTTTTCAGATGATTCCGACGTTCTCGTGGTCTTCCTCCGGCGAAACCCTGATATGCGGGCCTCGGATCGTCTACCCCCTAGACATTCTTCTGATGGGGATAGCCCGGCGTAGCTCTCTCTTGTTTTGTGTTTGATTATGTCATGGGATGATGTGAAACCATGTTGGTTCACAACTTGGGGCACTATACGGTCCGGTTTCACCGTAACGGGGAGATTCGCCCTTATACAGGTCCATAACCTTCGCTTCTAGGTTAGAGCGCATGCATGCGAGGGGGGACACATGCAAGCACATATACCGATCTTGCACCACACTCACACACATATGCTAAGGACACATGCAAGTTTTCAGATGATTCCGACGTTCTCGTGGTCTTCCTCCAGCGAAACCCTGATGATCTACGGGCCTCAGATCGTCTACCCCCCTAGACATTCTTCTAATGGGGGTAGCCCGGCGTAGCTCTCTCTTGTTTTGTATTTGATTATGTCATTGGATGATGTGAAACCATGTTGGTTCACAAGTTGGGGCACTATACGGCCCGATTTCACCGGAACGGGGAGATTCCCCCTTATACAGGTCCAGAACCTTCGCTTCTAGGTTAGAGCGCATGCATGCGAGGGGGACACATGCAAGCACCCGAAGACTAGTAGTTAATTTTTGTATGTTTCAATAGCACCACACTTTTCATGCATGTGCTAGGGCACATGCATGCATGTCCTTGAGGTACTCAAATTGAGAACAATCTATAAAGGATGTCAAACAACAAATTTTAGACTTTGTCGTGAAATCCTCTCATCTTGGTCTTTTGATTGACCCAAAGAGTGACCTTGAAAGATTCAAAAGTAGTCCAATAGCTTGCTTGGTTTTGTTGGCTAGCTCTACCGTGAGGGGAAATTCTACTCTTGACGATTGGTTGAGGATTGTTTCTCAAAGTTTGTGACTACGCACCCACCTAATGGAAATGAAGTTCAGCATCCTCCAGAAGCTTATGGTCTAGTGCAAAGTTCATATTTCCATGGTCTCAATCCTTATGAAGAGCTGATACATGCTATATCTACAAGAGAAACTATCGTCCGCTCCTCAAGAGGGTTGACAGAACCAGTGGCGGGAGTTTCCACGTATATATCCAGGATTTTACTAAGTATTAACGCATGTCTACAAAGGGGGTCACACTTGGGACTTACACTTGGGACCTACCAACCTTGCACCACACTCACACACATATGCTAGGGACACATGCAAGTTTTCAGATGATTCCGACGTTCTCGTGGTCTTCCTCCGGCGAAACCCTGATATGCGGGCCTCGGATTGTCTACCCCCCTAGACATTCTTCTGATGGGGGTAGCCCGGCCTAGCTCTCTCTTGTTTTGTGTTTGATTATGTCATGGGATGATGTGAAACCATGTTGGTTCACAAGTTGGGGCACTATACTGTAACACCCTCAGAATCGGCCCTATGCAAGTTTTAGCGAAACCCGCCAAACCCGCATAGAAACGATTCAAAGGTGCCCACCAGGCACTTTCGTGCGGGTGGAAAACGAAGTAATAACATTACAGAACAGTCCTCGATGGGACCCACAGAACAGATATATATAACAGCGACTCAATGAGTCAAGAATACAGATATACAGAACAAAGATCCAAATTACCTTGAAAACGATAGAGCGTCCGTCTACAGACAAGATGTAAATGGGGCTAAGAGCCCTGAAGAATAACCAATAGCGTCCATAACCCTGCCCAGGCCAAGCCGGAAGGGTAACCCTGCTAACGACGTCGATCTCAAAACCTGCTTAAACAAAAGGGGTGCCGACAAAGGGCAAAGGAAAAGGAGAGAGCGGTCAGTACTGAGGCCAGTACACGGCGAGGCTAGAATTCGGCGGTCCTCGCCTACATAGGTATGGTGGGCTGAAGCGGCAGCGCAGCATGCATTAAACAACCTATAGAGACTCGATACCACTGGCGACTAGCAAAGAGGGGTAAGAAAGACCTATTCGGAACCAGACTGATACTAACACCAAACAATCCCTTCCTGGATTCCCCCTCGAGACCAAACGAGGAAGTCAACCGAGGAACTCACACCGTTGGCAGTTTTATTTATTCAGTTATCGTTGCAGCAATTACTAGTCAGGTTTAGATAATCGTCCTTATAAAGTAAGCAGTGGGCACTTTTAGTTAACCATTCCGTTATAGTGGCAACAATTACTGGTCAGATACAATTAGCATGAGATAACCCCAAAACCCAGCAGTTGTTGGTACTTTTACTTAGCCATTCCGTTGTAGTGAAGCTGATTACTAGTCATATCGGATACAAGTCAATTTGTAACAATAAACTTTAGTTATAGTTGTATATGATCAAGCACTGTGCTCCAAGTCGTCCATAACCGCGGACACGGCTTCTCGAAAAGATTTAACCCTGCAGGGGTGCACCAAAGTATCCACAAGCACTTCGACCCTTTTTGCCAGATCAGTTAACATACACCCATCGGTATGTCGGCGGGGCCTAAGTCATGACGTTCCCAGACCCAAAGCAAGCATGGGGGGCCACCCCACTAAGTCTCCTCGCAACGAAGTCGGCCGGTCTCCGAGACGGACTTAGGGTTTGGGTAGACGGCTGTGAACGACAGCAAATCCCAAAACTGGGACTGTCGACACCGCGAAAACGTGTCCCGATCCTAAACAGTACAGTGTGCTCCTCGCACAATCGTAAATAAAGCAGTAAAGCATGGCATAAGTACAGGATAGTAAATAAAACCTCAAACTAGTTTGTGGCCCCCAGTACAATACTTTGAAATCAGGTAATAATCAATGGGGGGCCCATATCTCCCCACCTGTGGTTAGCGCGCTCGATCTCGGAACAGGTGTCAAGAACTCGGGGTCCTACGGGACACAAGTGGGCGGTCGGAAACCAACATTATCTATCACCCACCGATGCCTCTGCTTACTTACTTCAATTTTAGTTGTTAAACAGTAATTAAAGTGAACGAAAAGTAAATCCATGATCATCTCCAACATCAACATGCGGCAATTCTCCAACAATTGTGGTACTTGACGACACGCAAAAACACTTGAGCAAGCGACTACGACACGCGGGTCCAACTATCTACCAAACAACAGGTAATAGGATGTGTCCAAGGCTATATATGTATGCAAGGGATATCACGGGTACGAAAACTAGAGCATCGCAACACAGATAGCAAAGATCAACAGGAGGGAATAAATACTAGAAAAGTAAGATAGGAAGAAAAGGGGAGATGCTCGCCTGAAAACATTGTCGCAGGTTCAACCGAAGAACGGGGCGAAGCTCACATCAACTCAACGGCCTTATCCGCGAAGAAGCAAAACACTAGAATAAACACCGGATGCAATATTTAATACAACGGCAGAAGATCGGACATGATGCATGTATGATGTATGGCATGGCAAAGGTGCAATGCAATTAGGTCATATTAAGCGGAACCAGGGTCCCGACATTTAATTAGATGGTTCAAGTTGTTTAGCCACCCCACAATTTAAATGTTGTATTAACATGGCAAGAGATAGCACCGGTTCGCTACACCAATTTAAATGAGGCCAATATAAGGCTAGATTTGCCCGCATATGGGCCCCATATTTAATTATATAGTGAATCGGCATAAGGCCCCCAAACCACACAAATATGCATGCAAGATGAATGATTAATATGCGACAAGTTGTATTATGTTATAAAATAGGGTTTCGGGAAGGGGTCCACACATTAGGGGGATCTCGACGATCTTGGGGTTCCGGGGTTCGGGGTCGGTCTCAGGGTCCAGGGTTCGACGGATCGGTCTCGGCGGAAACGTTCTCGAACAACGGGGCAGATCTTGTCGCATCCGGGTTCTCGGCGGACTCGGCGTCCGGAAAGGAGTACTTGGTTCGGTGTCGGGGGCGCATCGGATTCTCCTGGTCGCTATCGTTCTTGTCGTCGTGCCGATCTTGTCGGGTCCCACGGGGTCGATCTTGCCGTTGCGAGGTCTTGTCGGGCCCGCGCCATCGAGTCGGTGTTAGCGTTCGGGAGCGTTCTCGTGGCAATCTTGGCGTCCTGGGGACGATCCTGTCGCATCCGCGGTCGTCGGGTCGTGCCGACGGTCTTGTCGTCTCACGGCAGAGATCTTGGGGTCCGGGGTCTTGGCGCCTTCGGGTCCGAGAGGGAGATCTTGGCGTTCGAGGGTTCGGCCCAATCTCGACCATCAGGGTCCATGACGAAGATCTTGGAATAGGGAGCCACTTGGGTTCGGTGTCGATCTTGGCGGTCACTTGTACATGTGGCCGTTCTTGTTGAGGGGTGGTCTTGAACGCGCGGCGGAGGGGGTCTCGTGGCCACGCACGGCGACGGCGCAGGACGGCTGGCTTCGGCGAGACAGAGCACAGGCGGCGACGACGGGGGTGCGGGGCCGGGCTTGCAGACGGTCGGCGGAGCGGCGCGTCCTACGGCAGAGCTTGGCAGGTGCGCTGCTGCAAGGAAGAGGACGGCGAGGGACTCCATCGTCGAACCGAAGCACCAGGGGGTCGTGGTCTTGCGCGCAGATGGAGGGCAGAGGCTAGGCGGAGAGGCGGGCCCAGGCTCCGGGGTGGCGGCAGGGTGCTAACGAGGAGGGCCTGGGGAGGAGGGCCGGCGGCGGGGTCGAGCACGGGCTCGGGAGCATGGACGACGCGCTCGCGACGGGCGGCCGAGGAAGGGGAGACGGGGCGGCGCGCACGGTAGAGGACGGTAGGGAGGAAGGGGCCGGCGGCGGGCTGGTGGTCGGAGGACGACGGGACCGGCGACGCTATGGGGAGGGACGGGCGCTGGCGCGGCCGACCGCACGGGCTCGGGGAGGGCACCGGGGAAGGAGGAGCCGGCGGGAGGGGAGGCGAGCGGAGGCGGTCGCTGGAGGGGGAGCCGGGGCGGCTGGCACAGAAGATGGGCCGAGGCGGCGGAGCTTCGAGGAGGAGGGAGACGCGGCGGGGCCAGGGGAGCTTGAGGGGGGCGACTGGAGGCGGCCGGAGGTTGGTGGCGGCGGGCGGCGCTGCGGCGGAAGGCGGAGGGGGTCGCGCGGGCGCCGGCGAGAGAGGCAGCCGACGAAGGGCCCGAGGCGGCGCAGGGGGCTCGGGGTCGGCCGCGGGCGGGGCTGCCGCGGGCTCGCCGGCGGCGCGGAGAGGAGGACGAGGTGGGGGCTCGCGTGGGGGGGAGGTCCGGCGGGGCCTGGCGAGCTCGCGGTCGGGGGCCTCCCGGGGCGGCGGCGGAGCGGTCGGGGAGGGGGGCGACGGGAGGAGGAGGCTGGCGCGGGCGCGGCCGGCGAGGCGCAGGCGGGCGGGGTGCTCGGCCGCGGGGCGCTCGAGGCAGAGAGGGCGAGCGGGAGGAAGAGGACGGGGAGGGGCGCGTCGGGGAGGGGAGGAGGCCGGTCGACGGCGGCGCGGAGAGGAAGAGGGAGGAGACGGCCGCGGGGTGGGGTGGCTGCGCGCGTCGGGGGTGGAGGTTGCGGGAGGAGGAAGAGAGGAGGGAGCAGGCGGGGTCAGGGTGGGACCAGGTGGGACCGCGGGCCAGGGGCGGGGTCGGTCAGGGGAGGTTGACCAGGGGAGGTGGCTGCGGTTGGTGGGGTGAGTGGGGGAGGTTGGGGGTGATGTGGCAGAAGTTGGTTGGTGGGGATTTGGGGAGGGGTGAGGTGGCGACATAGGATAGGTTGGGGTGAGGTGGCTGGAGGGGTGGGTAGACTAGGTTGGGTAGATTAGGGATTTTAGGCGGACCGATTGTTTGGACTGGGGGTGGTCGTTCGGGTCGAATCGGCCCGTTCGACTGCCCCCACTAAAATAATGAAATATTTTATTTAATTTTAAATGCACCGTTTGCAAACCGATAGCAGACAAACAAAATATTCCGGCGACCCGGGTTTGCGTGTTGAACAAAGGCGGGGCGTTTAGAAAACAAAACTAGGTTTTTCCGAAAATAGTTTTACGCAAGCAAATGCAAGATGATGATGATGCTCAAATGCAATGTGGCATGATGACATGAGCATGCGGTCATGATGATGCAATGCACAAAACAACGCGATTTTCTAGTAGTGGTTTTGCGGGATGCCACATATACGGTCCGGTTTCACCGTAATGGGGAGATTCCCCCTTATACAGGTCCAGAACCTTCGCTTCTAGGTTAGAGCGCATGCATGCGAGGGGGACACATGCAAGCACATATACCAATCTTGCACCACACTCACACACATATGCTAGGGACACATGTAAGTTTTCAGATGATTCCGATGTTCTCGTGGTCTTCCTCCGGCGAATCCTGATCTGCGGGCCTCGGATCGTCTACCCCCCTAGACATTCTTCTGATGGGGGTAGCCCGGTGTATCTCTCTCTTGTTTTGTGGTTGATTATGTCATGGGATGATGTGAAACCATGTTGGTTCACAAGTTGGGGCACTATACGGTCTGGTTTCACCGTAACAGGGAGATTCCCCCTTATACAGGTCCAGAACCTTCACTTCTAGGTTAGAGCGCATGCATGCGAGGGGGGACACATGCAAGCACATATACCAACCTTGCACCACATTCACACACATATGCTAGGGACACATGCAAGTTTTCAGATGATTCTGACGTTCTCGTGGTCTTCCTCCGGCGAAACCCTGATCTGCGGGCCTCGGATCGTCTACCCCCCTAGACATTCTTCTGATGTGGGTAGCCCGGCGTAGCACACTCTTGTTTTGTGTTTGATTATGTCATGGGATGATGTGAAACCATGTTGGTTCACAAGTTGGGGCACTATACGGTCCGGTTTCACCGTAACGGGGAGATTCGCCCTTATACAGGTCCAGAACCTTCGCTTCTAGGTTAGAGCGCATGCATGCGAGGGGGGACACATGCAAGCACATATACCAACCTTGCACCACACTCACACACATATGCTAGGGACACATGCAAGTTTTCAGATGATTCCGACGTTCTCGTGGTCTTCCTCCAGCGAAACCCTGATGATCTACGGGCCTCGGATCGTCTACCCCCCTAGACATTCTTCTGATGGGGTAGTCCGGCGTAGCTCTCTCTTGTTTTGTGTTTGATTATGTCATGGGATGATGTGAAACCATGTTGGTTCACAAGTTGGGGCACTATACGGCCCGGTTTCACCGAAACGGGGAGATTCCCCCTTATACAGGTCCAGAACCTTCGCTTCTAGGTTAGAGCGCATGCATGCGAGGGGGGACACATGCAAGCACCCGGAGACTAGTAGTTAATTTTTGTATGTTCCAACATAGCACCACACTTTTCATGCATGTGCTACGTCACATGCATGCATGTCCTTGAGGTACTCAAATTGAGAACAATCTATAAAGGATGTCAAACAACAAATTTTAGACTTTGTCGTGAAATCCTCTCATCTTGGTCTTTTGATTGACCCAAAGAGTGACCTTGAAAGATTCAAAAGTAGTCCAATAGCTTGCTTGGTTTTGTTGGTCAGCTCTACCGTGAGGGGAAATTCTACTCTTGACGATTGGTTGAGGATTGTTTCTCAAAGTTCGTGACTAGGCACCCACCTAATGGAAATGAAGTTCAGCATCCTCCAAAAGCTTATGGTCTAGTGCAAAGTTCATATTTCCATGGTCTCAATCCTTATGAAGAGCTGATACATGCTATATCTACAAGAGAAACTATCGTCCGCTCCTCAAGAGGGTTGACAGAACCAGTGGCGGGAGTTTCCACGTATATATCCAGGATTTTACTAAGTATTAACGCATGTCTACAAAGGGGGTCACACTTGGGACTTACACATGGGACCTACCAACCTTGCACCACACTCACACACATATGCTAGGGACACATGCAAGTTTTCAGATGATTCCGACGTTCTCGTGGTCTTCCTCCGGTGAAACCCTGATATGCGGGCCTCGGATTGTCTACCCCCCTAGACATTCTTCTGATGGGGGTAGCCCGGCCTAGCTCTCTCTTGTTTTGTGTTTGATTATGTCATGGGATGATGTGAAACCATGTTGGTTCACAAGTTGGGGCACTATACGGTCTGGTTTCACCGTAATGGGGAGATTCCCCCTTATACAGGTCCAGAACCTTCGCTTCTAGGTTAGAGCGCATGCATGCGAGGGGGACACATGCAAGCACATATACCAACCTTGCACCACACTCACACACATATGCTAGGGACACATGCAAGTTTTCAGATGATTCCGATGTTCTCGTGGTCTTCCTCCGGCGAAACCCTGATCTGCGGGCCTCGGATCGTCTACCCCCCTAGACATTCTTCTGATGGGGGTAGCCCGGTGTATCTCTCTCTTGTTTTGTCTTTGATTATGTCATGGGATGATGTGAAACCATGTTGGTTCACAAGTTGGGGCACTATACGGTCTGGTTTCACCGTAACAGGGAGATTCCCCCTTATACAGGTCCAGAACCTTCACTTCTAGGTTAGAGCGCATGCATGCGAGGGGGGACACATGCAAGCACATATACCAACCTTGCACCACATTCAAACACATATGCTAGGGACACATGCAAGTTTTCAGATGATTCCGACGTTCTCGTGGTCTTCCTCCGGCGAAACCCTGATCTGCGGGCCTCGGATCGTCTACCCCCCTAGACATTCTTCTGATGTGGGTAGCCCGGCGTAGCACACTCTTGTTTTGTGTTTGATTATGTCATGGGATGATGTGAAACCATGTTGGTTCACAAGTTGGGGCACTATACGGTCCGGTTTCACCGTAACGGGGAGATTCGCCCTTATACAGGTCCAGAACCTTCGCTTCTAGGTTAGAGCGCATGCATGCGAGGGGGGACACATGCAAGCACATATACCAACCTTGCACCACACTCACACACATATGCTAGGGACACATGCAAGTTTTCAGATGATTCCGACGTTCTCGTGGTCTTCCTCCAGCGAAACCCTGATGATCTACGGGCCTCGGATCGTCTACCCCCCTAGACATTCTTCTGATGGGGGTAGTCCGGCGTAGCTCTCTCTTGTTTTGTGTTTGATTATGTCATGGGATGATGTGAAACCATGTTGGTTCACAAGTTGGGGCACTATACGGCCCGGTTTCACCGAAACGGGGAGATTCCCCCTTATACAGGTCCAGAACCTTCGCTTCTAGGTTAGAGCGCATGCATGCGAGGGGGGACACATGCAAGCACCCGGAGACTAGTAGTTAATTTTTGTATGTTCCAACATAGCACCACACTTTTCATGCATGTGCTAGGGCACATGCATGCATGTCCTTGAGGTACTCAAAATTGAGAACAATCTTTGAAGGATGTCAAACAACAAATTTCAGACTTTGTCGTGAAATCCTCTCATCTTGGTCTTTTGATTGACCCAAAGAGTGACCTTGAAAGATTCAAAAGTAGTCCAACAGCTTGCTTGGTTTTGTTGGTCAGCTCTACCGTGAGGGGTAATTCTACTCTTGATGATTGGTTGAGGGTTGTTTCTCAAAGTTTGTGACTAGGCACCCACCTAATTGAAATGAAGTTCAGCATCCTCCAGAAGCTGATGGTCTAGTGCAAAGTTCATATTTCCATGGTCTCAATCCTTATGAAGAGCTGGTACATGTTATATCTACAAGAGAAACTATCGTCCGCTCCTTAAGAGGGTTGACAGAACCAGTGGAGGGAGTTTCCACATATATATCCAGGATTTTACTAAGTATTAACGCATGTCTACAAAGGGGGTCACACTTGTGATTACACATGCTACCTACCAACCTTGCACCACACTCACACACATATGCCAGGGACACATGCAAGTTTTCAGATGATTCCGACGTTCTCGTGGTCTTCCTCCAGCGAAATCCTGATCTGCGGGCCTCAAATCGTCTACCCCCCTAGACATTCTTCTGATGGGGGTATCCGGGCGTAGATCTCTCTTGTTTTGTGTTTGATTATGTCATGGGATGATTTGAAACCATGTTGGTTCACAAGTTGGGGCACTATACGGTCCGGTTTCACCGGAACATGGAGATTCCCCCTTATACAGGTCCAGAACCTTCGCTTCTAGGTTAGAGCACATGCATGCGAGGGGGGACACATGCAAGCACATATACCAACCTTGCACCACACTCACACACATATGCTAGGGACACATGCAAGTTTTCAGATGATTCCGACGTTCTCGTGGTCTTCCTCCGGCAAAACCCTGATCTGCGGGCCTCGGATCATCTACCCCCCTGGACATTCTTCTGATGGGGGTAGCCCGGCATAGCTCTCTCTTGTTTTGTGTTTTATTATGTCATGGGATGATGTGAAACCATGTTGGTTCACAAGTTGGGGCACTATACGGTCCGGTTTCACCGGAACAGCGAGATTCCCCCTTATACAGGTCCAGAACCTTCGCTTCTAGGTTAGAGCGCATGCATGCGAGGGGGGACACATGCAAGCACCTCGAGACTAGTATTTAATTTTTGTATGTTCCAACATAGCACCACACTTTTCATGCATGTGCTAGGGCACATGCAGGCATGTCCTTGAGGTACTCAAAATTGAGAACAATCTATAAAGGATGTCAAACAACAAATTTTGGACTTTGTCGTGAAATCCTCTCATCTTGGTCTTTTGATTGACCCAAAGAGTGACCTTGAAAGATTCGAAAGTAGTCCAACTGCTTGCTTGGTTTTGTTGGTCAGCTCTACCGTGAGGGGAAATTCTACTCTTGACGATTGGTTGAGGATTGTTTCTCAAAGTTTGTGACTAGGCACCCACCTAATGGAAATGAAGTTCAGCATCCTCCAGAAGCTTATGGTCTAGTGCAAAGTTCATTTTTCCATGGTCTCAATCCTTATGAAGATTATGGATTATTCCCATCGCCTATGGATCGGTCACGGGTCCGTCGACCCTAAGACCGTTCCATCTATGCGCCAGGTCCGGCGTGGTAGGACGAGCGACCAGCCTGCTATAGAGACCCGCCCACGGCCTTCGGTTGTAGCTCTCGAGCAGTTACGGGTATGTTCTTCCTCGGTCATCTATGTTTTACTATATGTTTTGTGTTGCAATGTTCATCTAATCATGGCGACATGACGTAGGAGGAGATGGCCGCTGATAGGGCACGATGAGAGGCGGCCGAGCAGCAGCAGCTGGAGCAGCAGATGGCCCATCAGCAGGGGTTGTTGGAGCAACAGGGGCAGGTGATGCAGTGGATGACACATCAAATGCTCATCAATTCTCAACCAGGGACTCTTCCCACTCCTCATTCTGCCGTCTCGTGGGTAAGTGATCAAGTGTCTTATTGTCCAATGCTTGCAATTTTCAATCTTGCCTTATTGTCTAATGCTCACAATTTCCAATGCCGCAGATGGACAATGCGATGCTGCCGCCTGGTGGGTCCGCAGGTGGATCGAACAACCAGGCGCCGCCGTCTTTCACCTTCAACAATCTGTCGGTCGTCCGGAGGCTGAATCAGAGTCCTCCAGGTTTGCTTTCTTATACTTGTCAAATTTAGCCATGCCATTGCATTTGTAGAAATTTTAGCCATGCTATGACACTTGTAGAAATTTTAGCCTTGGCATGATACTTATAGAAAATTTAGCAATTCCATGACACTTGTAGGAAATTTAGCCTTGCCATGATACTTATAGCAAATTTAGCAATTCCATGACACTTGTAGATAATTCTATGCCATTGTCAAAATTTTAGCCATGCTATGACACTTGTAGAAATTTTAGCCTTGCCATCACACTTATAGAAATTCTAGCCTTGCCATGGGACTTGTAGATATTCGTGATTTTACTTGTCATATTGATGTAATTTGCCATGAGACTCGTCAAAATCCCATGTTATTGCCATTTCCATCAACTTGCCTAGAAACTTGTACATATTGATAATTTTACTTGTCATATATATGTACTTGTCTTGAACTTGTAGGATCTCACGATGGAGCATGAGCTTGTGGAGCACTCAGAGTTGGTGATCTTGTAATATTTGTCTAGTTTAGGTCTTATAACTTGTTGGTTATGCACTTGGTAGTATTTGACACTTGTGGCATGACCTTGTGGCAAGAATAAACACTAGCATTTGACACTTGTAATATTTGTGAAATCTCTTGCTTTCGTGGTGATGATGTTTGCTAGTGTTGGTGATGCATTTTGGTGTTGGTGATGATTATATTGTTGTTGTTGATGAGTATATTATTGTTGTTCATGAGTATATTATTGTTGTTGATGATCTGTAGATCATATATATATTATGTTTTGAATTGCAGGAAATGACTGGAAACAGAAAAAAAATTGAAAAATGACAGCTCTGGCAAAGTTCCAAATGGTCACAGGGCCACCTGTGCGCCGCTGGGCAATGTCACAGGGCCTTTGCCGTGTGCAGTGCACATCAGCCACATGGCAAAGGAGTGAACTTTGCCGTGTGTCCCCCCACACGGGCACACGACAAAGAGCACACACACGGCAACAAGAATGCACACGGCAACGATGATCAACACGGCAAAGGTTGAGGCACACAGCAAAGAAAGAGGACACGACAAATAGAAGGCACACGGCAAAGAACGAATACACGGTAAAGAGTCATCACACACGGAAAAGGATGAACACGGCAAAGATGTGTTGGGTCCGTCAAACGGACGGAACTGTCAAGTACTTTACTTTGCCGTGTCGATGCAGTAAACACATGGCAAAGGCTCTGCCGTGTTCCGGGCGCAAAGACACACGACAAAGAGTCTTTGCCGTGGCTATCGTTGCCGTGTGGATTTTGCCGTGTGCATACACACGGCAAAGGCTTTGCCATGTTCCGAGGGGCCTTTGCCATATCTTTTTCCCACACGGCAAAGAGCCTGTGTGCCGTAGTGCTTAATCGAAACCGAAGAAAGGGAGAGGTTGAGATTACGCTTAAACTCATCTAGTTGTTTAGAACACAAAGTCTTGGTAAAGCCATCTGCAATCTGATCTTTGCTGGAGTTGAACTGGATACTAAGTTGCTTGGATGCAACTCATTCACGAACAAAAAAATAGTCAATATCAATATGTTTGGTGCGAGCATGAAAAACAGGGTTGGCATACAGATATGTAGCACCAAGGTTATCACACCATAAGCATGGTTTTTCCTTCAATGTAACACCAAGCTCACAAACCAAGGCTTCAACCCAGATAAGTTCAGCAGTAGCATTTGCAAGTGCCTTGTATTCTGCCTCAGTGCTGGAACGAGATACAGTAGCCTGTTTTCTAGCACTCCATGAAATAAGATTAGGACCAAAAAATATAGCAAAACCTCCTGTAGAATGCCTATCATCAAGATCACCTGCCCAGTCAACATCAGAGTAGGCACTGAGAAGTGTGGAGCAGGAGGGTGGAAAAGTAATTCCAACCTGTTTTGTACCCTGAATGTACCTCAAAATCCTCTTAACTGCAGTCCAATGAGTTGTAGTGGGAGCATGTACATATTGACAGACCTTATTGACAGAGAAACACAGGTCAGGTCTTGTCAAAGTAAGATACTGAAGAGCTCCAACAATGCTTCTGTATTGAGTGCTATCCTCAGGTCCTAGTAATGTCCCATCATGCAATGAGAGCTTGTCATTTACCGAGAGAGGTGTAGGACAAGGTGTACAATGACTCATGCCAACACGCTTAATAATGTCAGTAGCGTATTTTTCCTGATTTAGTAGAAGACCATTGGACTGCCTATGTGCCTCAAGACCTAAAAAATAATGGAGATCTCCAAGATCTTTAAGAGCAAAATCTGACCGAAGATGGTGTAACAAGGCTGATATAGCAGGGTCTGAGGAACTTGTCACAATAATGTCATCAAAATATATGAGAAGAAACATTTTGATACCTGCCTTACTGAATAAAAATAAGGATGTGTCAGCTTTGGATGGAAGAAAACCCAGAGTGCAAAGCTTGGAGCTCAGACGAGAATACCATGCCCTGGGAGCTTGTTTTAATCCATACAAGGCTTTGTCAAGTTTACAAATATAATTTGGAGTAGCGGAAGACTGAAAACCTGGTGGTTGTTTCATGTAAACCTCCTCTTCCAGAACAGCATGTAAGAACACGTTCATTACATCTAGCCGTCGTAAACTCCTTCCTTGTGATACTGATATAGAGAGAACCATCCTGATAGTAGCAGCCTTAACAACAGGACTAAAAGTATCTTCATAGTCAAGACCATACCGTTGTTTGAAACCTTTTGCAACCAGTCTGTCCTTATACCTGTCAATAGTACCATCAACATGTTTCTTAATGCGGTATACCCATTTATAGTCAATAACATTTTTGTTGGACTTGGGGGAACCAGATGCCAGGTTTTATTTGCAATAAGAGCATCATATTCTTCCTGCATAGCACGCTTCCAATTTTCATCAGTAAGAGCCTCATTTAAATTTCTAGGTTCTCCTGTAGCAGAAAGCATGGCATATCGAACAGTACCATCTGTGTACACTTTTGGTTGTCGAATACCTTTTTGTAGCCTTGTTTGCACACCAACAGGGGAAGATGGTGGTGGTGTATCTGGTTGTGAAGTAGCAGAAATTGAACCAGAACTAGGCTCATCAGACCTGATCAAAACATGGGACAAATCAGAGTGCAAATTATTGGGCAATGATTGCTGAGAAGAACTGCTACTGCAGGGGCCGCAAAATGTACTAGTGCCACTGCCAGGGGACAAGGATGGCGACGGCGACTGGCGCCCACGCGGGGAGACGCAGGGAGACAGCGACCCGCTGGTCGTGGCATGGTGCGGGGACGCGTTGTCCCATGCTTTGTGCAACGCGGGGGACTCCAGGCGTGACGCGGGAGGCGACAGCGTTCGGCGCGACGTGGCGGCATCTGGCCGGTGACGGACGCGCGCAGGAGTGCAGCAGAGAATCAGCAGGCGATGGATCCAAGGCTGATTTTTCTCCAGAATCAACATGGGGATATGTGCTGTGTCCTCTTGTCCTATTCTTTGTATCAGACCTGTTATTGCATGTGCTGTTTTCAGTAGTTTCTTTAGAATTTTGACCAGAATGTTGTGCTGAATTCTGTGGGGCTTCATCAACATGGTCCTGTAGAGGCTCAATAATAGGAACAATATGCAGGTAATTGTCATTAGTATGCACACCCCTATCCTGAGACTTAGAGGACGTTTGTGAGGGAAGAAGAAGAATTTCTTCACAGAGACGACGACCAGCATTAGGATGCAATGAAGCAAAAGGAAAAATGTTTTCATCAAAGACAACATCTCGAGAAATATAAACCCGACCAGTTGTAGTATCTAAACATTTAACTCCTTTATGACGAAAACTGTAGCTAAGAAAACACACTGTTTGGACCGGAAGGAGAGTTTGTGTTTGTTATAGGGGCGAAGATTGGGCCAACAAGCACAACCAAACGTCCGAAGTGGCTCATAATTGGGTTTAACTTGCAGAAGTTATTCAACAGGAGTTTCATGATTCAAAACTTTGGTAGGCAACAAGTTGATGAGATATGTGGTTGTGATAAAAGCATCATCCCAATATTTAAGAGGCATGGAAGCATGAGCAAGCAAGGCAAGGCCTACTTCCACAATGTGACGATGTTTGCGTTCAGCAGAACCATTTTGTTGATGAGCATGAGGACATGAGACATGAAAAAAAATACCGACACGTTGAAAGAAACTATTGAGCTTTTCATACTCACCACCCCAATCAGTTTGCATGGTGAGAATCTTCCTACCAAATTGGCGTTCAACGTATTATTGGAAGTCAATAAAAACTTGATAAACATCAGAAAGTTTCTTAAGCAAGTAAATCCAAGTATACTTACTAAAATCATCAATGAAGCTTACATAATATGCATGTTTGCTTACATAAAGAGGAGCTGGACCCCATACATTAGAAAATACTTGTTCCAACGGAACAGTAGAAACACTAGTGGAAACAGGATAGGGAAGCTGATGACTCTTGGCCTGTTGGCATGGATCACATATGTAAGAATTTATTTCTGGAGTGTAAGACAAATTATTCTTCCTAAGAACTTGCTGAACAATAAAGGATGACGGATGTCCTAAACGACGATGCCATGTAGAGGATGAAGGCTTGATGGCGACAAGAGCATGCTTGGAAGATGATCCCATAGAGACTGGAACAAGGGGATAGAGACCACCTTCACACGGACCTCTAAACATGATTTGCTGCGTGGCCTTGTCCTTAATCAAGAAAAAGAAAGGGTGAATTTCAATGTAGGTATTATTGTCTAGAGTGATTTTATGTGCAGAAAGTAAGCTCATAGATGCATCAGGAACATGAAGAATATTTTTGAGTTTTAAAGAACATTGTGGGGTGTGCAAAACTGAATGACCAATGTTAGCAATTTCCATACCTTGTCCACTAGCATTGTGAACTTGATCATGCCCATTGTAGTTTTGATGCACCTGAAGTTTGTTGAGTTGTCCTGTTGTATGGTTTGTAGCTCCAGTGTCTATGACCCAATTGGAATCAACACCATATGATCCTTTGTTCTCCTTGGTTGTGTCGTCCTCATCATCATCGCCATAGCGCCACCAACAGTCATTTGCAGAGTGGCCTTCCTTCGGTTTAGAGCCTCCTCCTCTAGACACACAAGTTCCTATCCTCTAATCTCCGGTTTAGAGCCGTTTTGGTTTAGAGCTTCTAATTGCCCTAGCCTTCGGTTTAGAGCCTTCTAATTGGTGTGTCTAATCTCTAGACCACTAATAGCTCTCTCTCATACTTCACCATACTCGCTCCGGCTTAAGGCGAAGCCCTGCGGGATCTCCCCTCTACTTCCGGTACCACGCCGTTGTGCTGCCGGAATCGCGAGGAGAGTGCTACAACCTCCGCTGCCTGCTGGAACAAGGGAGAGGAAGGTCTTCGTCGAGTACCGAACGTGTGACCGACTGCGGGAGCGCTATCGGAACGTGGCGCCGGAAGGATCGTCTACGCGATCTTGAGATCGGAAAGAGTACGACTACATCACCCACGAGAATCTGCTCTCGTTAACCGCTTTGGAATCTTCGAGGGTGAGTTATTCCATCGAATCGTTGCTACAATCTAGTAGATAGATCTTGGCTTGTTTGTTTGTATGCGATAGAAAATTTTTGTTTTCCATGCTACGAACCCCTACAAAACTGAATGACCAATGTTAGCAATGTCCATACCTTGTCCACTAGCATTGTGAACTTGATCATTCCCATTGTAGTTTTGATGCACCTGAAGTTTGTTGATTTGTCCTGTTGTATAGTTTGTAGCTCCAGTGTCTATGACCCAATTGGAATCAACACCATATGATCCTTTGTTCTCCTTGGTTGTGTCGTCCTCATCATCATCGCCATAGCGCCACCAACAGTCATTTGCAGAGTGGCCTTCCTTCTTGCAAATTTGACAATAGACTCCATCCTGCCATGGGGATGCCACATGGCCACGGTCCTTGCGTGCCTCCTTCTTGTGCCCCCCTTGTTGGGAGCGTGGCTGGTCCGGATGAGCACCCTGCTGTTCGGGAGGGCGGTAAGACGGCGGCTGCTGCGGAGGATGGTAGGGAGGCGGGGCTGCGGAGTAGGCCGGCGATGGTGGGTAGGGCAGTATAGAGGTGGGCAGGAGCGGAGCTTGATAGGGATTGTAGGGCAAGGGGTAGGAAGGTTGTGGTGCATATTGGGGTGGTGGAGGCTGCGGGTATCCATAGAGCGGCGGTGGGGATGGCCGAGGAGAGCCTCCCCCATAGGATGGGTTTGAAAAACGAGCAGCCGCATTAACCGACGAGGTGAAGGAACCGAGCACCTGTCCTTTAGATTGCAACATGTTGTCACGGTTTTCTGCCGCCAATAGCTGAGAGCACATATCACTAAGAGAAGTAGAAGGAACAACATTGATAGCAGCTATAAGAGGATTAAAGCTGCCATCCAAGCCATTCAACATGTAGTCCTTGAGTTCATCATCATCAACGGGTTTGCCAGCAGCAGAGAGTTCAGAGGCAAACCCCTTCATCTTAGAGATGTATTGTTGAGCCGTCATGTCAAGCTTCTTGGTGTTGGTGAGGACGCCACGCAGGGTAGAGACCCGAGACTTGGACTGAGATGAATAAAGCTCCTTGAGGGCACGCCAAACTTCAGCAGCATGGGCAAGACCAAAAACTTGCGAAAGTACATCTTCAGAGAGAGAATTGACAAGAAAGCTAACAACGGTCTGATCCTTGGTGATCCATGCCTCATAGTCAGGGTTGGGAATTGTAATCTTATTCTTGTCCGCATCTTCTGCTTCAATGGTCTTGGACGGAGCTGGATCGGATCCCTCAAGGAGACCCATGACCCGGGCGCCGCGAAGGGTAGGTAGCACTTGAGCCTGCCAATACAGGAAGTTTTCCCTGGTGAGTTTGGTGGAGGGCGGCGCGCCAATGAAGGACGAGGCAGCAGAGGACGAGCTCGAAGATGTACCCATCGATGCGATCGGGGAGAAGACCGAATAGGGTGTTGGGGTTTAGGGTTTGGAAGAGGGCCTGATGTTTGTAGAGGAAGCAGAAGATTTCTTGTGGGAATTGAGAGAGGGGGCGATGGGGAAGATCCTGGTGTGATCAATCTGGCGATCGAGAGGGTGTAGCGGCAGCGGGGCAAAGGGCACCGACGACGGCGGCTAGGAGGGAAGGGAGGGGCCTGATACCATGTGGAAATTCTGGGAGGAACGATACCCTTGTTAGAGGGCTCGGGTACGTGTTATATTGGTTAGGAAACGCCCCTACCGTGGCATATACAAAGTCTAGTACATGTCCAATTGGTGTACTACACCATATTTAACACGTACACAATTACATGTCTAACATGTACGTCTTTTTTTCTTTGTTCTGTTTCACTAGTGGCATCACTGAGCTGGAGGCGGCGATGGCGTCTTGGAATAAGGTCGACTTTGTCTAGGGCCCCGTATAACATAGAGCCGGCCCGGCTAATATGCGTCGGAGGGAAGCATCTTTCTCTGATCTTGAATAACTTGGTTTGTGTGAATAGTCTAAAAAATTAACTAATGAACCTTTTGTGATGAGGTCATTGTACTTATATTCTATCTTGAAACAACACCCTCAAAAATTGTAATAGACGTAACCCTTCCCCTCGCGAGAGCCGGCCCTTCCAGTCCCCCTTCTCCCCTCTATCCGGCGGCCACGCCGACAAATAAAGGAGTGGGGACCCTTCCTCTTTATCATTTGTTTTATGTACGTCTTTTTTTCTTTGTTCTGTTTCACTAGTGGCATCACTGAGGTGGAGGCGGCGATGGCGTGTTGGAATAAGGTCTCTCCGCCTCTTCCTACCTCGTGGGCGTCCGTTTTGGAGTCAACGAAAGGCATTTGAGGGTTAGCATCGCCGGATCTGGTGATTCTCTTCGGATCTTGGCAATTGGTGTGTCTACCGAGGGGACTTTCTTTTGGCTATGGGGATCTACGAATAGTCAAAAGCTTTATAGATGGTTATTTTTTTTCTTCGTCTCCAGGACGGATGTGGTCTTCTAGACTTGTTTAGCGACCTCCTGTCCGCAACCAACAACGCTAGGCCGGCTGATGGAGGACCGGCAGAGCGGTGGCGCCGTTGACACGGTTTGAAGGTTGAAAACGAAGAACATCTCGAGGATTTCGTTGTAATTTTCATTTTTCTGGTGGTGCTTTGTGCCGTCGTATATTGTTTTAATGTCAGGGTCGTTACCCAAAAAAAAAAACGCCCAAACGACACGTAGTTATTAAGTTAGAAAAAAGAATAGGAAGCTTGGAATAAATCAACGAAGCTTTGGTACTATGTATGGAAGCTCTCGATTCTGCAAATCACGTAATAATGGTAGGCACTGACGAGTATTGCCTTGTAAATTTCCCTGTGTCAATCTGTGCCACGCAAAGCAATCCTTGATGTGCTGTGCGTATGGAATCTAGGAAATGAATTTTCACGATCCGATCATCCATCCGATCGACGCGTCATCCGGATCCTGCGACGCGTTGATCGTGCGCGTATATATATGGTAGTAGCACATATAATCTGCACGATCTGATTCCACATCCATCCGACGCGTACGTCATGGGTGCGTGCCTCTGCAAAACAACAACGAGTCCACCGGAGCCGGAGACGATGCCGCCCTGGTCAGACCTCGAGCGGGATATCGTCGGCCTCATCCTCCGCCGTCTGCCGTCCCACGACGACCGCCTCAGCTTCAGCGCCGTCTGCCAAGAGTGGCGCCTCGCTGCGCAGCAGCATGACCGGATGCAGCCGCCCAGCATACCTTGCATCAATCTCGGCCGCGGCGAGTACCAGAGCCTCATCGACGGCCAGGTGCGCTGCTTCCCCACGCCCAAGGGCTACCACGCCGGCGGTTCCTTCGGCGGCTGGCTCTTCTACTACCACGAGGGCTCCGGCAGATGCTTTCTCCGCGCCCCTTTCTCATCGGGCGCTGCCGCCATCCAGGTCCCGACCCGCTACCACATGTCGTCATCAGTCGACCTTCCCCTTGATGAGGACAAATGCCGGACGCTGCCGGAAACCATGCTCGTCGGAAGAGGCATGGACACGAAGATGATCGTGTGCTCTGCTGATCTCGTCGTCGCCCTATTCGGCCACCAACGCCAAGGTTACGTCCACCCAGTCTCTCACTTGGCATCTTTCCGGCCAACACAACAACACCAGCAGCGACTACTAGCAGTATGGTCATTCGTCGTCCAACACCATGATCATATCGCCATGCCCTATGCCTACACGGACATTGCTTTTTACCGTGGGAAGGTCTTTGCTCTCTCCTTCTCGGAACAACTCTTCAGCCATGATTTCAACGGACAGAGAAACCATGAGCAACAACGACCGATTGTTGAGCATGATGTTAGCGACGAGGCCCATCCAGCTGCTACGCCGCTTAGCCACTGCTATCTGGTTGTAGGATCCGACGAGCAAAAGCTGTTCATGGTGCGGTGTAGGAGGTGCATCACTGCTGATGGTCACTGGGAAATGGATCTCTGGGTGTTTGAGGCGGATTTTAGCAAAGGTAGGTGGTCGCAGGTGAATGACCTAGGCGACCAAGTCCTCTTCCTTGGCAGGAATTGCTCCATGCCATTTGCGACTAGCTCAACAGAGCACTGGGGCCAGATGTTCCGAGGAGGGAACCGCGTGTTTGTTCTGGGAACTGAGTGGGCAACGTCATGGGGGCAGTCTGTTTCCTGCAAAACAAGGGATATTCCCAGCTACTGCGTGTACAACATGGTGAGCCGCGAAACTGATTTTGTTTGGCTCGATGGTCCTAGCTACATTGACACTTGCACATCCGGATGGTTCTTCCCGCACAATGCATATGATGCATGTCAGAAGTTTTAATAATTAAGACGCTCTCTCAAGTTAATAAAGTACTAGTATGAGCCATTTTGTTTTGTGTAATGCAATGATTTCTATTTATGATTACCTCTTGCAAGGTAAAAAGTTTTACTGATTATATCATAGATTTTTTCTGTCACATACTCACAGCATTGCAATTTCCTTATGATTCAAAATATATGTCATGAGGCATGTATCTAGGTTAACTAGTTAACTATTGTCCTTTTTCGTCGATTAAGCTCAGAGATAACCGTTTTGCTTTCTGAATACAAGTGGGAAGAAAAAGAACTATGCATTACGCAGAGCAATAGTCCTATTCCTGCTGTGTTTACTTTTTTATTTTTGAGAAATTGTCCTTGACATTTATTCCATTGGCCACGAATTGGGTGCCTGATTCCCGAATCCAAGATTATTTTAGTGCCACCTATTGCTGAACATGTGCCTTGCGCTCTATCAAGCTCAGCTGAAGTGAGAAAACTAGTATGCACGCTGCTTGTATAGCTTGTTGCTCATCATCATCAAATAGGTGCAGACAAACCTCTGAAACCCCATCTACAACATTTACATTCGTGAAATGGCAAACAGACCATGTGGATACAATTGTACTGTAAATAAATGAACAACCGCGCTAGCCTTTTGTAGCTTGCATGTTTAAATTGGCACAGGTCCAGTAATAGCTAAATAACTATGACTCTCAATTAAGTATCCCTCCCTCCAGAAAAGCATGTCCTAGATTTATCAAAATTTGAATGTATCTAGACACTATTTAGACCAATTTGGGACTTTGGTTTTTTGGACGGAGGTGTATATAAGATGGAATTTTCCAAAAAGAGTATCACATTAACATGGCCAAACGATGTTCCAAACTCAAATAGGAAAAAAGAAACAACCTTAAACATGAGTTACAGATGGCCTGAACTCTAAGTATAAGATTGAAGCATAGATTGGCGGCAGCATGTACAAAGCCTTAATGGTGCCCAATGATGTTACAAAATCAAGTAAAGAGGGATACATGTAGCCTGAATTCTAAGTAGTAGACTGAAGCATAGATTGGCCGCAGCATGTATGCAGCCTTAACCGTTAAATACTCGTCCAAAAACGGACGCTAGAATTGATTCCGGGGCGAAACTTGGCACCCAGGCTAAACAGGTGCTTGATCTTGTGGATGCTATGCCAGAATTAGGATCCTCCCACCGGGTTGGTGGTGAACAGATTGGACACCTAATACTTGGCCTTTAACAATTGCAGTCAAAGCAACTTTGAGTCATCCTCCGTGAGCATACGCCACACCCATTTCAACATAAGAGCAATATTCCTGATCTTGGTGTTCATCACCCCAACGCCCCCCTAGGCTCTAGGATTAAAGATCTCCTGCCAACTGACCATATGATATTTCCTTTTGGTCCCCTGACCCTCTCAGAATAATCTTCCTCGGTGAGTGTCGAAGCCTTCATGAGTGCCATCAGCCAAGATAAATAGCCCCATCATTAAGAAACAGTAAAACTCACCCAGCTAGGAGTCACTACAGTGATTTGACGTTCCTAACCATGGGATCATGATTCTCAACGTCTCAGATCATTCAATCATGTCGTTGTAGCCTTTTTACGGTGCCAGCCGCCCGTCCTGACCGGCCCATCAGTAAGGGGCAGCTTCTCCGACGATTGACCTGGGAGGCCTCTGATTAACTGGGCCAACTAGGCCTTCCTTGCGGGATGTGACGATAGAAGGGTTTCGTTTACTTCTTGTCTGTGCTCCCTGATACAACCAAACGCCAAGAGACGTAGGAAGGAGCGGAGATCGGGAAATACCTAAACAGCCCGGCCTCCAGCGGCGCTCGAGCGGCGATGGCGGTGAAGAACCCCCTTGCAGTGGCGATACATAGGAGAATGTAGGTGAGTTCGGTGGCGGGTGCACGTGAGATCTATTATTCCACGGCGATGGGTCAACCATGAGGAATTTCTGCTCCACATGTTTGCTGCTCGGAACACTCCGCCCTCGCAACCGCACATTGTGCACAAGCCTCCATTGGTACTCTCTCTCTCTCTCCTGGCCGCTGTCTTGCCTCATCGGCAATGATACTTCTGACACTATCTCTGCCGTCACACCCTCAATGGATCGGAGTTGGGACGGTGAGGTAGTTTTAGTGTATATATCTTCTTTCAAAATAACTAGCATGGTGGCCCTCGCAATTGCGAGGGCATCATTTTATTGTGTTGAAAGTGTTTCTGGAAAAAATTGCAAGTTTATGGTTATTCCCATTTTTGTGTCGGGAAATTACACATTGTATTGTCACCATGAACATAAAGCTAAATATACTATTTCTTCTATCAAAAATATATTTAATCATCTTTAAATTGGCACTGAATCATGAATTTGTCATTCCAAAAATACCACATCATAGTTATTTTGATTGCAATGGTGCCGTTTAAGTACCGAGTCTTGAGTTCAGGATGAAAACCCTAGTCCCGACCTTCATTGTTGTTCTGGGGCATGCTTTATTAATAGTTTTAACATTTGATGAGCGAATAAAATTACCAGTGCACATTCCTTAAAATGGTGATGTGGTAGTTCATACATATAAATCATTGTATCCACTTAATAGTTCTTTTGTACCATAAGCTTGCAAAATTCACGAAGAATTTTTAAACATCTCAGGTGATTAACAATTAGTTGCTAGTGTTATTTTGTTAAAGGGGTGCAGTAACGGAGGATCCTACAATGCTTTATTAAAGAGAATTAGAAATCAAATAGCATATATGAGGACTTAAACCTGGTTGGTATATCCACTCTCTTAATTAAGTGACCTTGGCTTACTTCTTTGCTATTGTTAAATTCATAACACGAAAGTTTAGATATTATTTCTATATCCTGAATCGTATAGAAATGGCAAAACGACCGGAGTTAACCTTTACACTTAACCCAACCAATTGATCTTTTGTAGTTGCTAGGTGTCAAATTGCTCTATTTGTACATAAAAAATAGATCTGTATAAAATACTTTAAAATGTTTATTTTCTCATCCTCGTGGCCTTTCCATCCTTCTGATTGGATTTTAAATTAGATTCTAAAGAAATTGCATGGTTGTACTCGTTCATGAGTGTGTATGCCTCGATAAAAAAAATAGGTGTTATAGCACGGCATGAGTCTTCAAGAAAATTTCCATGTGAATATCCATTTTTTCCTTCATCCATTACTGAAATTTCAACCATTATTTTTTACCTATGAATCTCAACAATTTCTTGTGCATTCTTAAAGTCATTATTATCAATGTCAAGCCACGTGTTAGTCATATTATATTCGATAGAGTGAAATATTTTTGAAAAACACATTTCATAAAAGCTTTCAATATGATTAGACAATACTTTATTGCGTATTTTTTGATTTATATCTCACCACCATGTTTGGCTACATTTTTTTTTACAAAAAAAATCATATGGTAATTTGAAGATGAACGTGTCCCACTTATAGAGCCTAAAATCATGTCTTAGACTTGTACAATTTGTGATGCCACCTCATAAGTATACATGCTAGTACAATATTAAACATGAAGTTAATAGCAATAGGCCCTAGTAGAGTCTTATTAAAGGGACACTGTGATGTAGGATCCTACTGTTTATTTTTTTTGTTTTTAGAGATTATTAGAAATCAAATCACATCCGAGATCATTGTATCCACTTAATAGTTCTTTTGTACCATAAGCTTGCAAAATTCACGAAGAATTTTTAAACATCTCAGGTGATTAACAATTAGTTGCTAGTGTTATTTTGTTAAAGGGGTGCAGTAACGGAGGATCCTACAATGCTTTATTAAAGAGAATTAGAAATCAAATAGCATATATGAGGACTTAAACCTGGTTGGTATATCCACTCTCTTAATTAAGTGACCTTGGCTTACTTCTTTGCTATTGTTAAATTCATCACACGAAAGTTTAGATATTATTTCTATATCCTGAATCGTATAGAAATGGCAAAACGACCGGAGTTAACCTTTACACTTAACCCAACCAATTGATCTTTTGTAGTTGCTAGGTGTCAAATTGCTCTATATGTACATAAAAAATAGATCTGTATAAAATACTTTAAAATGTTTATTTTCTCATCCTCGTGGCCTTTCCATCCTTCTGATTGGATTTTAAATTAGATTCTAAAGAAATTGCATGGTTGTACTCGTTCATGAGTGTGTATGCCTCGATAAAAAAAATAGGTGTTATAGCACGGCATGAGTCTTCAAGAAAATTTCCATGTGAATATCCATTTTTTCCTTCATCCATTACTGAAATCTCAACCATTATTTTTTTACCTATGAATCTCAACAATTTCTTGTGCATTCTTAAAGTCATTATTATCAATGTCAAGCCACGTGTTAGTCATATTATATTCGATAGAGTGAAATATTTTTGAAAAACACATTTCATAAAAGCTTTCAATATGATTAGACAATACTTTATTGCGTATTTTTTGATTTATATCTCACCACCATGTTTGGCTACATTTTTGTTTTACAAAAAAAATCATATGGTAATTTGAAGATGAACGTGTCCCACTTATAGAGCCTAAAATCATGTCTTAGACTTGTACAATTTGTGATGCCACCTCATAAGTATACATGCTAGTACAATATTAAACATGCAGTTAATAGCAATAGGCCCTAGTGGAGTCTTATTAAAGGGACACTGTGATGTAGGATCCTACTGTTTATTTTTTTTGTTTTTAGAGATTATTAGAAATCAAATCACATCCGAGAGGACTTAAACCAGGTTGGTACCTCAACATTTTTAATCAAGTGAACTTGGCTAAATTTTTGCTAGTGATAGTAATTAACCTTTAAACTTAACCTGAACAATTGATTTTTTATAATTGCGAGATGGCAAATTATTTTATTTGTATATAAAACTTAGATCTCTATAAACTACTTAAAAGTGTTTTTCTTTTCATTTCACATCCTCGTGGCTATTCTATCCTTCTAATTGGAATTCAAAAGAATTTGCATGGTTGCAGCTTCCATGTGTTACATCTTATAAAAAGTAACGGGTACGACATGAAGATTTATAAAGTAAAGGGTACGATGTGAAGATTTTAAAAATCATGAGTTATATTTCTATGCCATTATCCATATTTTATTCATTCATCCATGACTAAAATCTCAGCCATTGTTTTTTTATCTCTAGATCTCAACCATTTCTTTTGGGTTGTCTCAAAATCATCATTTGTCAACGTCAAACCCCATGTTAGACATATTATATTCGGTAGATTGTAATTTTATGAAGAAACACGTTAGCAAAAGGCTCTTAAAATGATTAGAAGTCCTAGTAGGATACTCCATACACATAATTTTTTAATATAAGAATAATTTTAAAAGTCACCGATAGGAAACAATTTAACTGAAAACCAATGCATTGATCTGCTGATGTCATTGATGATGTCAACATAAGCATGTCAAGCCCACCCGTTTCGTGTTGCACCTGGTCTTCTTTCAGGAAAGGCTATAACACGTTGTTACCGTGCATTGTAGGGTGCATGACATGAACCGGACTATATATTTGTATGTACGTAACTTTTAGGTCTTTTAATCTCGTCCGCTAATTATAGATCTAACAGTTTAAATAATTTTGATGATGTGGATCAACGTGGTGCCTCGAAAAACACCTTTATATTGCTTTTAGTATATAATAGATAGATGTTGCTGCACTGAGTGTGGCGTTATGGCCTTCGAATCTTCTTCCCAACTTAGTCTGACATTTATTATGAAGGTTTATTTCGTTTCATCAGGCTCGCACTCCTTCTCAAATCTCATCACATACCTAGGACACCGCCAGCAGTCTAGGACGTCCTATGTGATGTAGGGAAGACCGGCCGGGAGAGTGCAAGTGACTGCCCAGCCACCGCACGTCTCAACACTGCTTGTACGTTGCTCTACTTTCAGAATACCACTATATATTTCTCATCTTAATTATATTTGCTTCGCCGTGTAACTGAAGTGTTGTGTACCTGTAACTGAAGGCTTCATCAGAAAACAAAGTTTTGTAGACCTGGTCAGAAGAAGCAACAAAGAATCTTAAATAACTTTGTGCAGATGAGGTGTTCACAGAAAGACAGCCGAATGTAAAGAATGTCAATAGCTTGCTGGTACTACCCTGAAACATGCATTTACGGCCTTCTAATCCTTGAAAATATATATCAAATTACAAACCTGTATTAGGATTTAACGTGTTGGAGGAGATGCTTCATAGTCGATACCACAATTATTACTATTAAATTGTGGAACATTCAAGAAATCTATGATGGTTTCTAATTCCTTTTTCATTTAACATAGTGTGGTTAGATAATCTGTGATAACGAAGCTCACTGCAAAAAATAGGTGTCTAAGCTGGAAAATAGATTTGTCTTTTCATTTATCCGTACAGCACTGCAGAAAATACATGTGCATGAGTTCTCTGGGATAGTGATGCTAAGAGTCTGAAAAAGACCTCCTTTGAAGAATGTTGTCTAAGATTCTCCAGAGGGTGGTATTAACCAATTAATCCTTAGCAAACTTCCTCACGTCTTCTTACTGTCAACGAAGGACACACTAGCGATGTGTGTGCTCTTGGTGGGTTGACCTGCGGTCTGTTATTTGTTTGACAATAGTGCTACACTTACGGACTGTTTATTATGGAAATAAATTTACGGGATTATGGGGAATAGTTGGTTGGTGGACTTTGGATACTGAACTATTAATAAAAGGTTGTGTACATCAACCGACATAGGTCGGGTTTTACCCCTTTCCGGAAAAAAAGTTGGTTGGTGGAAATCTTTTTGCCTCCCGTGATTTCACAACCACAATAGCTTAGATTCTATCCACGTCACTCCTTAGATTAATCCATAAACTGCAACCTGTAAGTTTAGCATTGTTGTTTTTTATATAGGATTTTCACAAGTGGTGCTTGGAGCAATCCGATAGAGAGCAAAAAAATCTTTGTACAGATTAGTCTATTCTATGCAATAACATTGTTTCTCAAGTTACAAACATGAAAAGGAAATCGAATTCATACTAAGCAACATTTTATCAATTGTATACATCAATCCATTACAAACATTGACGGGCGCGGCAACGCGGCCTTCATGGTCTAGTGAATATTGGAGGCTGGACATACAAGCGTAGATCAAAGTTAGCCTCGCCGCTGAAGACATAAATCTTCCTTGCCACGGCTCCACTATTCTGCCCACAGTTGCCACCAAGGGTTGGAGGTCACTCATGGTGATTCTGCGGTCGCACATGGGGAACCCGAGGTAAGTGAAGGGGAAACTGCCTTCCTTGCAGTTCAGCAGGTTGGCCACCCTGGCATGTTCCTCTTTCGAGACCCCCATGACAATAACCTCACTCTTATGGTAGTTTATCTTAAGCCCGGAAAGCAACTCAAAGCAGATCTCAGCAGAAACTTAAGATTGGCGATACCAGTCGCCGTGAGGTACCCCGCTCAGCGTGAGGTACTCTGCTGGATGGGAGAGAATCCGCTCAGCGTGAGGTACCCGGTCTCTTTGGTATATGTGTTGTTCCGGAGCTCCCTATCTCTCGGGCCTTCCCTGATGGAATATGGAGCATTCCATTTAGAAGAACTTTCGGCCCTGAGGAGTCGGCCTCGTGGTCTCTGGTGCGCTTGGAGATTGACGAGGCGCCCCCCGTAGGTAACGGGCATGTGGTCCCCTTTCGTCTGGACCCCAACGACACCTACACCTCGAGATCCATGTACCAGGAACTTTGCAAAGGGCCGGTGTCCCCCATTCTCATTTTGCTGTGGAAGACTCGTCTGTCGCTTAAATTGAAGATTTTCCTCTGGCAGATGATGTGGGGCAGGCTCCCATTGAATGATCAAATCAAGAAGCGCAAGGGGCTGTCAAATGGGAAGTGCTCCCTGTGCAGCGAGGACGAGGATGTGGATCACAACTTCTTCTCCTATGTGCTGGCTAAATTTGCCTGACGCCAGATAGCAGCACTCTGAGTATAGAACTCATCAATAGTGGAATCACCCCGCTGAAGAGCATGCTCCTGGCGAACCACGGACAGGTAAAGAGCATCCCCAGATGGTTGATAGCACTGACGAAGATGTGCCCACTGAGCGGCAATGTAGGGAGACTCGTGAACTCAGCAGCAAACTGGGGCAGGACACTGGAGGTAAGAACAACAGTAGCACGAGCATCCTCATCGACCCACTGAGTGTAGGCGGTCAGATCATGGTGATAGGTCTCGAGATCAGCAGAGTACTATTTGAACTTCAGCTCATAAGCAGCAACAACACTATCATCGACACTCTGAGCAGCATCCTTGGCCTCCTGAGAAGCATCAGCACCGAGAACAATCGGCGTCGGTGGAAGAGGAGCCACAGGAGCAGGGGGCACGGCGGACAGGAGACCTCGCCGGAGAGAACACCCCAAAGACAGAGACCGCGCATGTGGACGTGCATAAAGGCAGCGAAATCAGGATAATTCGCGCCATCGAAGATCACCGGGCAGCGAGAAATCGCAACATAGCCCGATGCAGAAGACATCTCTCTCTCACTTTTTTTTTCAACGCTCGAATCATAATCGATCTAGATCCCAATCGAGGCAGAGGAGGCTGACGGGAGGCACAGCGGCTGGAGGCCGGCGGAGGAAGGCCCGCGGGGGGATGGGACCGGCGGCCGGCGGCGGTGCCGGAGATGAAGCGGACAGCGGCGAGGCTGGCGACCGGCGGCCCACGCGCCCGAGGCAGAGGCTGGCGACCTGGCGGCCGGCGGCGGCGAGGCTGGCGACCGGCGGCGGCGAGGTGTACCACGGGATCTGGAGGAGGGGCAGACCGGCGGCGGCGGGGCTGGCGACCGGCGGCGGAAGAAGAACCACAGGATCTAGAGGAGGGCAGATCGGGCAACGACGGCAGGCTGCCAGGAATAAGACGAAGGCAGGTGGCGACCGGCGGCGGCGACGACGGCAAGGCTGTCGGCGGCAGGGACGGTGGCGGCTGGAGCGACGAAGTTGCGGAAAAAAGGCTAACCTAGGTCTGATACCATGTTAGGAATAGGCAACTTGTATTCCTCTGGGCCAAAGGCCCAATATATAGTACATGTACAGGTGAAAATATGCAGGAAAACCCCCTAATAAGTGGGGACATAGAATATATAAATATACATCTAACACATCTACAACGCTAGGTCTGGTTATTTAGTTTCTTACATTATACTTTCATAGAATAGTAAACATTTGGTTCATCCAATATTAACGGTGGGTATTCTATCTTGCATATTTTTACTTTTGGACATAAAATACTCATGGTACGACAAGTACCGTTTGTACATGACGTCTACGAGCTAAGAAAGAACTTTTTTTTGGTGCACTTAATCACGTACCATGAAAACAAAGTAGAAGAATATATCCCCTGCGTTGTACAAAAATGTCTAAAGAGCATCAAATTATATATTAGCTAATAAAGTTAATT
Source organism: Avena atlantica (assembly GCA_910589765.1). Classification (NCBI taxonomy): domain Eukaryota; kingdom Viridiplantae; phylum Streptophyta; class Magnoliopsida; order Poales; family Poaceae; genus Avena; species Avena atlantica. Next base: position 445,022,390 of record OU342738.1, on the reverse strand, counting down.
AGTATGGGTGTTTGTGTCATATTCGAATGATGTGAAATTATAATGGTTATCGAATTTTATGGGTTTTTTAGAATATTTTGTACTGATATAAGCTACGAGAAAAATTTAAGGGTCATAGCAACGCACGGTTATTCAACTAGTAGAGGAGTAATATGAATATGTAACTCATAGATAGCGGTACGTGATACGCACACCCCTGCGACGGGTTACAAACAATTTATGTAGAGATGAGTAATATGTAACACAACTCTGATATGTAACATGTGTTGTTGTGTGTGGCTTTTTGCTTCCATTTTTGGGGGTTCTTATGTACGTACATTGTATTTTTTGGACCGTGAATTAGATGAAGCTCTAGGAAGAACCAGTTCAAATCACTACAGGAAAACGTCAAGGCGCCGATGGCCGACTCCTATACCGACAGCTTTTAGTCGGGAACGTCGGCGTAGGGCACGAGCTGGGCAGCCCAGCAACACAGCCATCTGCCCACGTAAGCCGTCGGTGTAGGACCTGATGGGCCGACCGAAACCATCGGCGTAGAACATGTTGTTGGCGTAGGACTTGATGGGCTGACGGCAACCCTTGATGTACGAATGCCGTCGGAGTAGGGTGCGCCACGTGGCCCTAGAAGTCTTGGCTGTGACAATGAGACATCAGCCTCAAACTACGCGCCAACGGCTTTGCCGTCGGCCCAATTCTCACTCCTACGCAGATCGTCGGTGTACGAATGCCGTCGGAGTAGGGTGCGCCACGTGGCAACATAAGTCTTGGCCGTGACAATGAGACAACAGCCTCAAACTATGCCAACGGGCTTTGGCGTCGGCCCAATTCTCACTCCTACGCAGACTGTCGGTCCAGTTTTTTACTTTTTACTTTTTATATACTCATACATTAATATTCATGAATTTATTACTCTTAATTAGTTTAATGTGGTTATATTTTTTTCTCCAATTGGAGGGATTCCTACCCTCCGAATAACGGTCTCTACCCAACTAAAATTGAAGTGTATCCGCAGCAGAACAAAACTACGTTAGAATAACCCAAACACCCGGATCAATCTAGGAGTTCATGCTGTAACGGGATGGAGAAGTTCGATTACATACCATAATAGACCGAATGCGGTTAACGTCCTACGGGAAACGTGACTGAAGTAGTCGAACTGTAGCCGACCTCAAGGTTGCGAAGCTCCTCGCACATCACCTCCTGGTCCTTGCACGACAATCCTGACGCTGCAAGTGGTAGCTCTATCCGGGGGCTCACGCACATACGTTGTCCGACGACGACTTCAGTTCTCCTTGATCCAGTTGGGATGCAAAAAATAGATCCTATAGAACCGGGATTCAGCAGCGCGACCACGTGCTGGTGATGTCAACACCTGATGCCATGAAATATATTGTCCTTTGTCAAAAAAAAAGATATTTTATTTTTAAGAGCTGAGACATGTTTAGGTTGGGTATGCCATCTCCAATTCGAAACGGGCTGCATTTGAGGCCCCTCGCCGGTTAATATGTCAACATGAACTTCACTATCTCGGGCTCTGCACTTGAGGCCCCTCGCCGGTTAACTGCAAGCCCGTGTTGTATAACGAGGTCAAGTTTGGCCCGCCCAGTCGCTCGGTCCGTTTGGTGGTAAATGCTAAAGCCCAACACAATCGATGATCCGTTCAACCCAGCGACACAGAGAGAGGAGGAGGAGCAGGCGAAGGTGGGAGTCATGGCGGCGGTGGATCTGTCGAAGCTGGTGAAGGAGAAGAGGTTCTGGGTCGCCTCCTTCCTCGTCGCGTGGGCTGCCGCGCTACAGGTTCACATCCAATCCCCTCCCGTTCACTTCCCTCAGCTATCTGTCTGTCCAGATCGAGGTTCTTAACTGCGACGGAAATCGTCTGCAGGGGCACATGATGTGGGTGCAGCGGCAGGACGCGTTCAAGGACAAGTTCGGCGACCCCGAGGCTCCGAACAAGGTCACCGAGGGCGAGCAGCAGCAGACGTCCAGCAGCGTCTCCGGGGAGCAACAGACCGCCGACGCCGAGCTCAGATAGATAGAGAGAGATGGGAACGTGATCCCCTTTTCCTTCTTTTTAATCTAGCCTGAAAGACTGAGCACTAAGACATCTTAGCTCCCTGTGTAATTAGTTCTAGCAGTGCGACCATGATCACATCAATAATGTTTGGAGCTCAATTGCCAATGTTCATCAAGCCTAATTATCAACACACTAGTTAATCATCACGGTCATCATCATCATCATCATCATCCCAAAGCTGCTTTGCTTGGGATTGCTAGTACATCTCGGTCAGTAGCATCATGTCATGTTTCTCACTGAATGAATTACAGTTTCTGTTTGGTTCCGTTATCTGAACTCCCCAAAAGACCTACTTCTCTCTGCATAATTTTACAAGTAATATATGGGAGCGTCTTCTTATCTGAACTTAACTGGTTGATGCTCTTCCCAAATGCTGTTTTGTTTGGGCTTTACTATTACGTCTCGCTCAATACCCTCTCAGACATGTCCCACTGACTGAATGAATGAATTGCCGTGTCTGTCTTGTTTCGTCAACTATTTGCAACTTCATAAGTAACATATGTGGTATGCCTGGTGGTGGTAGGAGATTAACTGCCAACGTGCATCATGACTAAATTGTCATGAAAAGTTAATCGTCATCATATCAAAGCTGCTTTACTTCAACTTACTAGTTCATCCCAGTTCAGTTACGCTTACCGGTCATATTCTCACTCCTGAATGAATCACAGATTCTTTTTGGTTCCCTCATCTTAACTCCCAAAACAGCTACTTCTCTCTGCACAGTTTTACAAGAAAGACGTGGGAGTGTTTTCTTATAAGATCATCATCCCAAAGCAGCTCAGCTTCGGCTTTACATGGTGCATTTTAGGCAGTAGCTTCTCGGGGTTGCTGAAATGAGATAATGAACTGCATTTTTCTGTTTGGTTTCATTATCTTAATTCACCAAACAGATAATATGTCTGCCTGATACTCTGATTATAGTTTCATAAGAAATACTACATGTTTCTGTGTAGATCAGGTTTTGCAGGCTGCCAAAAGTTGGCTTTGTATAGTTCCTTTGTACTTACAATTCCTGTCTTCTCGATGGTTTTCCTCTAATATACAAAGACACATTTTGGCGTGTGTCCGAGAAAAAAAATGCTAGATGTGAATGTTTTCTTATCTGACCTGAAGTGAACTAGATGAATTGCAAATTTGCTGGTTGCTTTTTGCATCTCAACTCCGAGCTGCAATGCGAAATGAGGTGATCATCCGTGGAAGAAATCCTGAGAGGCTTTGTTTCTAGTGGTGAGCTGGAAGACTGTGTGGTTTGTGTTGTACAATCAGCTAACACTATGGCCTGAAAAAACATACACAGAGCATGGCAGCAATGAGAGGTAGCTAGCTGCTGGTGTCGCTACATTACAAAGAGGACCAAGTCTCATCTGGAATTTCAACCAAGAAATGATGTACCCCTCTATCAAACTCAGCACCTTGGTAGCTCCTTCCTCTCTGCTGCCTAGTGCTGGGCTGGCTTGCTCTCTGATATACTGATGTAAGCAATCAGCAGTGAAGGGCCTTTAATCTGTCACCCATTTTTGGCTGGAGAATGAATTCTGCGATGGTCCTTGACAGGTAGCTGCAAAAAGGGTCTATCTAAATCATGAAATCCATGTTTGACAGGGCCTCAAGGTTCATCGGACACTGTTCCTTTGCCCATGGACGAAGCAAAAGATTTTGTAGGTTGTATTTTATTTCCAATGTACTTCGCTTCCAAGTCTGGTGGCAGGTGGATCACCTTTCTCTTCTTCTGGTGGAATGAAATCAAATTGGTGAAGTGAAAGTGGAGACATAACAATGAGTGACGTGGAAGAGTGCATGGATAGACTGAGCTGCTGATCGTTTTATCTGAATTGTGCCCCGTTGCGAGCATCCGCTACCACGGATCAGATTAGGCAGCTTTATTCTTCTTTCCATCGCATGTACGTATGTATGTAGTACAAACAAACAGTGTTGCTTTCGAATATCGACTCTCTTATTTGCAGTATATATAGCGAGCTAATAGGATGAGGTTGGATAGAGTTAATTAAGCACTCCTTGGTTAGCACCAAGGGGAAGCAAGATAAATGGTCTAGATGCCAAGTCAGGAGCATATACATCGGTTTACATACGTGTGGCATATATTGCTGTCATTCGGTTCGGTTGGTACTTATAATATGGGGAATTAAAATGTGGTTGCGAAGCTAAGCATATCTCCATCGTTGAAACTGAAAAAGCGAGGGCAGCAGGAATTCTTTTGCCTCTCCACCATTATACAACAGGTCCTTTGAGATATTGGACTTGAACTTCTCTTCTCTGATCCGGAGCTGTTCTAGATGAATCAAAATACTGTTCAATTGTTTGGATCCAAGAATCAGCGTCTATTTCATCAATTTCAGAGCTTAGCTGGTTTAACTATTGGTTGGATTCTTCTCACTCATGAGCCTATGAATCTTTGGTGGTGTCTCCTTGTTTCCAAGTCATTTTCCTCCATCTTCATATGGAAAAAATTGTGTGTTTGCCCCGATTCTTGTGATGACTTGATGGCCAACAGTACCCTGATTGTGAAAATTTAGATGTTTGTATCGTGTCATGGCAGTGCCATCCAAGCTAACTTATTTACCAGTCTGGCCATGCAACACTGATGTGCCTACTACCTGAGCAGATTCCTTATGTTGGTGTGCCAAAACTTGAGTGTTACTAGCCTGGCCAGGTTAACTTGCAGAAGTAGGTAGTATGTTCTGCGGTGAAACAGGAGGTGGTGCTTGTTGTTGATGTGCTGTAGGTGCAACTGTTGCTCACGGTTTCTCAAAATTCATCTGAATGGTGAAATTATCCTGGATACTGATGAAATTCTGCTGCACCGTAGAGTGAATTTTTTGAATTCCAGCATGACTTCTATGTTCTTTTGTATGGTCTGAACATCTAGCTGCAGAGACTTCAATTCCAACATGATTCTTTGGAAGGTTTACCAAGAACAGTGTGCTCCGACACTTCAGAAGAAGGGGATGAACAAGTTAGGCGAGGGGGAATTTTACTCCAGCAAGCTGGCAACTAGACTCAGCCTTCTTGTTCCTACCGGCTCCTGACACCGTCGCCTGTGCCTCCCTCCGTCAGAACTACATGGATCAGGGTGGGTGTTGGGATTTTAAGTGAAGGAATTTTCTTTAAAAACCATTCTATTTTCCCTTGATATGTAGCCGAAATGTGCCACCGCCGCCGTTGACTATGTCAAGATGGACGTCGCCGCCACCAACCCCACCTTCAACCAAGACTTCACTGCCGTGAGAAGGGTGAGGAGGGTGGGATTTTAATGGAGATCCAAACAAACCCCGTCACACTAATTCATCTCGCCTCCGAGGACCATGAAGCTTCTAATACCAATTGATAGGCTAAACTATGAATTTCCCCAACTAACATAAGGAAGAACTCACATAATTCAGACAAGAATTCATGAATTGTTCAACTACTTACAAATGCCTTCTGTGTTGAATATTTAGGGTTTTACAAGTAGCAGATCGCAAGCCGGAACACGTCGACTAGGGTTTAGACCCAACAACAATAATATAGGGTTTAAATGCTCGTTCTAAGCAAAACAACCAGTTGCAAGTGGCGACCAACGAGCGAGCATGTGAAAAGCGAAAAAGGTGAAGAAGATCAGAACATCGATGCTAAAGTGATCTGTGTCGTCCGGTTGAAGATCCACGTCGAAGAGGAGATGAGCTTGGTGTGAAGCGGTAAGTAGCAATTCTCGTCCGCTGGATCGTACAAGGATGACTGACTTTCAAACTAGCAATGCGCTGTAAGGGAAATTAATGAATTTTTCGACACTTATCCGTGTCTGAGCCTGCACAACACTGGTCAAGGAGAGTAGAAAATATGAGTGACAAAAGAAAGAACATATCACACCAACCCGCCAAAAAAGAGAACATATCACACCGGTGACTACTAGCAAATCTCAAAATCTAAAGAGAGTACTTTGTGCATAAACATCTATTTTCATACCATGAATTTCTTATTAATTCTAATTTCAATAATAATATTTTTGTTTACTTGAATTTTTTCTTGACACTCTGCTAAACGTTTGGAAAAATCCTCTTAAACACCTTCTACACTCTAGAGTATTCTTTTTGTACACCATAGTTTACAGTGAAACCATATGCGCCATAACTTTATATTCATTTGCATCTAAATGAAACAACCATATAATATAAAGGCATCAATCTATTTATTAGAGGGTAAGCTTGTAGCTTTTTTTGAAAATGTTGAAGGATAACACTATACATATTCACTAAGACTTATACGAGTGTCACAAACTAATGTGCATAGGCATGCATTTTGTGTTTACCCCTTTTTGTCCGAACATTTATTGCAAAGTATTATTTAAATTTATTCAAAGTATGTTTGTGACCAAAATATTTGACTCTAAGACAATAACTCTGTATCATTGTCTTGTGCGGTTAATATTATTAAGTGTGTGATAATAAACTATACTGATTAAAATAGCCAGATACACCAAAGAGAGCCAATAGTAATTAGCTGATCCTATGACTTATTTGTATACAAAAGAAAAACTAATAGAAAGGCTAAAGCCACCAAAAAGAAAAACGTTTGATGACTGTTGAAAATAACTAGCCATTTACTGTATTTTGATTCAGTTTTGTCAGGCGTTAAGCCCTTAGCTAGACTTCTGGAGTTTTCTGTTTTCAACGGATTGGCATCGTGCTTGTACGTGCTGATCCGGTTTAGTAGCTGAGCGTGGACTTGCTCTTGAACATGGGATGGCACATTTTGGTATGTGGCCCGATCACCACGTCTCGATCGATCTCTATCGATAAAAGGAATAGAGGAACCAGAAATCTATGAATTTTTTATGTCGTTGTTAGTCCAAACTCCACAACGGCTCTACCACGATTGTAGATTAGCCCTTCAGCAACAATTAATCACACATTATTGTTAATAAACTACATGTATATCATCATTTTATCAGCTAAGTAATATTGCGTCGTTCATCTAGATATATATGATCAGATATTTTTCTTTTGGTGAGAAAGCCGTATTAAGTTCTATCAATGAATCATAAGTAGCGAGTGCCTTGAATGGTCTGTGTGCTCAAAACTAGACACGGGCCCATGGTGGTGCGGCCCGGCCTCATAGGGCCTCAATTTTTTTGGGCAAAAAAATCTGAGTTCTCCTTTTGTACTAAGGCTATGTGGTTGTACCTTAAAAAGTAATCACAGATCCATTTCATCCCAATTGGCAGCAAACCTCGAACATAGTAGTTGCTTTAGGAGGAGGTTGCAAGTTTGATTCTTGTAGGTAGCATCTCGCTTTCTCTATTTTCTTTTTTTTTGGTTCCGGATAATGCATTTTATGCAAATACTTAATTTACAGATGGTATTTGTGCGCCAAGAGGAAGGAGAAGAGGCTATACAAGAATTGATTGGAATACAAAAACATGGGACTTGAGAACTCATTATTACACACACAATGATTTAGGACTCTCCATGTGAGAAGTGGCACAAAAAGGAAACACTGAAAGTTAGACAGAGGCACATGATATGGCGGTGCATGCATGCACGCAGGGGCACATGATGTGGGTGCAACGGCAGGATGTGTTCAAGGACAAGTTGGGCGACCCGGAGGCTCCAAACAAAGTCTTCAAAGACGAGCAGCAGCCGTTGGCCAATAGCCTCTCCGAGGAGCAAGAGCCCACCAACGCCGAGCTCAGATAGATACTTCCTCCGTTCAGGAATATAAGACATTTTAACTTTATGAAATGAATATATTTAGACGTCTTTTAGTGTATAGGTTCATGACGTCTAGATACATTCGATTCACAAAACTAAAACATCTTATATTTCTCTGAATCAGAGGGAGTAGATGAGAACGTGACCCCTTTCCTTTTTTTCTATCTAGCCTGAAAGACTGATCACTAAGACATCTGAGACCCCCGTCTAAATTAGTTCTGACAGTGTGAGCATGATCACATCTGAGACTCCCCCAAACAGCTACATCTTTCTGCATAATTTTACAAGAAATACAGTATATAGGAGCGTCTTTTTATCTGAACTTAACTACTCCTAGTTGATGTTCGTCCCAAAGCTGTTTTGTTTGGGTTTTACTACTACGTCTCACTCAGTAGCCTCTCAGACATGTCCCACTCGCTGAATGAAGGAATTGCGGTGCACATCTGAGCTCCCAACACAGGAAGTTCTTTATCTGCTGGCAACTTCATAAGTAACATATGTGGTATGCCTGCTGGTGGTAGGAGACCAATTGCCAATGGGCATCAGGACTAAATTGTCATGAGAAGTTAATCGTCGTCGTCATCATCATCTCAAAGCTGCTTTACTTGAACTTACTAGTACATCCCATTTCGGTAGCTTTTCAGTCAGTTCACACTCTTCAATGAATCACAGTTTCTGTTTGGTTCCCTTATCTTATCTCACAAGACAGCTACTCTGCTGTGCACAGTTTTACAAGAAAGATATGGGAGTGTTTTCTTATATGATCATCGTCCCAAAGCAGCTTAACTTCGGCTTTAAATGCTGCATCTTAGGCAGTAGTTTCTCGGTCACTGCATTAATGAACTGCATTCTTCTGTTTGGTTTCATTATCTTAAATCACAAAATAAATAATATGTCTCTCTAATACTCTGATTACAGTTTCATAAGTCTTTTCTGCACTGCACTGAACTGAACTGAACTGAACTTAATTTGCTGATTGGTTTGTGTATCTCAAATTCTCAATTTCGACCTGCAATGCGAAAAGATGTAATCATCCATGGAATAAATCCTGACAGGCTTTCTTTCTATTGGTGAGCAGGAAGAATCTGTGGTTTTGTGCAGTGCAAGCAGCTAACTCCATGGCCTATAAAAATATACAGTGGAGACTGGAGAGCATGGCAGCAATGAGAGGTAACTAACTGCTGGTGTTGCTACATTACAAATAAGAAGACCAAGTCTCATCTCGAATTTCAAACAAGAAACGATGTATTCCTACCGGATGCTGCAACTTGGTAGCTCCTTCCTGTCCGCCTAGTGCCGGGCTCAGCACCCAAGGATTTTAACCTGTCTCTCAGTTTTGCTAGAAAATCCAGTGATTGCAGATACAGTGGCGTCGCCCATTGACCTGTAGCTCCAGAAGTTTCTAACTAAAATTTGTGAAATGCATGAAGAAAAATGGCAGCAAGGAGAGCTAGCTGCAGGTGTTGCTACAGTGTCATCGCTCATTGACTTGTAGCTCCAGAAGGGTCTACCTAAAAATTCGTGAAATCCATGTTTGACAGCGCTGCATGTTCATCTGTCAGTGCTCCTTTGCCCATCGACGAAGGAAAAGATTTTGCAGTACTAACTGTAATACAGAAGATGAAGATTGTGTGCATTTCTTTTTGCATAGACTTTGCTTCAAAGTCTGGCAGCTAGCTGGTGGATCACCTTTTTCTTCTTCTGGTGGATAGAAATCAAATTGGTGAAGATGATGACTAGTGACGTGGAAGAGCACAGAATAGGCTGAGCTGCTGAAGCGTGTAGGCCGTGATTGTTTATCTGAATTGTGCCCGGGTGGCAGCATCAGGTACCACCACCACGATTCAGTGTAGGCAGCTTTATTCTTGTTTCCATCACATATGTTCCCTTCGTTCCATAATGTAGTACTAGTATGTTACACACAAACGTGTTGCCTTTTTCGCCTAAACATCTAAGATTGACATGGAAACTATAGAAATGTGGTGGCGTAGAAGGTTCCTTTGCGAATATCAACACTTTTTGCGAGGCGAGGTTACGGAAAAAAGTTGACGCGTTGGTGTTGTGGCTTTAATTAGCAACAAGAGAAATCAAGATACTACTACGGATAGATGCCAAGTCACCAGCATATATATCTGTTTAGATGTGTGTGTGTGTGTGTGTGTGTGTGGCGTATCGAGTGGGAAATTAGCTGTGACTGGGAAGCTAAGCATCTTCAGCGTTTGAACAAGAAAAGGAGGTGCAGAACAGAAAAGGAAACACGTACGGGTATGCAGGAAGGAAGGAAGGAAGATCCGACTGTTGAGTTGAACTTCTGTCTATAGCTTTAAGATATATCCATTCACACTTGAACAATGTACTACGCCTTGAATTGCAAGTTTTGAGTGAACATAATTCACTCAAAGTCATAACAAGTATCGTGCCTATGGTGTGGCAATTTTGGAGCAACATACTTGTCAGCAAATTCATGTTTTTCATGCACGAGCCAAATATATTAAGATTGATTTTCATTTTGTTAGAGAACGAGTGTTGAAGAAGCAAGTGAAGATTCGGTTTATTCTCTACAAAGTCCAAGTTGCTGATGGTTTTACAAGACCACTTCCACATATTTGCTTGAGATAGTAGTTGTTACGTGTCTCAATATACCGTATGTAAATCTAACCTGACACATTGTGTCTATGTCATGTATGATAGGTACTGTGTACTGAGTCGGACCACCTCTATTTGATATATATTCACACGCGTACGTGAGGCTCGGGAGTATCCAGAGTAGTTGCAATCTACCTGACTACAATGACGACCGTCTGCACTTATGCCGACATCATAATGAGTTGGAGCGCTCGAGAACGGAGACAAGCAGAGTCGAGATGGTGATTTCCCAGAAATGTACGAGTAGTACTATATACGAAGAGATACCATGTTTTGCTACATCTTCTGATAGCCCGGCCTGCGGCTTGTTGTGTCTACAGCCGTTCATACTATTACAAGTGATGCGTGACACGGCGAAATTAAAATCTTAGCTATACTCCCTCTACGGACAAGAAGTCGTATTTTGTTTTCAAAAGTCAAACCACGTAAAATTTATCAAAGTTATAGAAAAAACCGTCAACCTCTTCAATGTCAAAGAAATCTTATTAGATACATCATTAAATATATCTTCATATTATATATGTGAGAGTGGACTTGGTGGCCACGGGATGTGTTGCCCATGGTATATGTGGGGAGCAATCTACCAAAACAAAATTATCTAGAGCAACATCTAGCTGTTGGCTCGTCGCCCTGAGATTCCACCTGAGTTGTCTATCAACTGTGTTTAGGGAGTGGAGGTGTTGTACCGAAAATACAGCGGTGAACCCGGGTGCACCCTATATTGCAAAAATTGAGTAATTTAAAATAGGTTTAAATTTTTTTAAAACTTTTAGTCAGATTTTCGGTTTCAAGTATTATACTTGTATATAAGATTTTGCCAATAAACGACCTTTATTCCAACCTGGGTGAAGAATTTTCCAAAAACAAAACTATTTCTTTTTTTGAGAAACACAGTACAATCGTAGACGCTCACAACACAACACGTATATGCATCCACCTCTATGAACGCTCACACGTACACCCTACCCCTATGAGCACCTCCGAGAGACCGAGTCGGCGGATCAGGTCTTGAGATTGACGAAGCCATCACGAACGTCTCGCTATCGATGGGAACGTCACCTCCTACTGAAAAAATATTCAGATTTTATGCAACACAGTGTCAAACCTGGAGTTTGAACTCTGGTGGGCTAGGGGTACAACCACCCTCCTAGCCACCCAACCACAGGTTGGTTTGCAAAAAAAAATCACTTTTTTGCCTGGTTTTGTATATGAGCTATTTTTTGATCAAATGTTTTACACAACTACAATACATGATTATCTTTGACCATAATTTTTTTTAGAATTTTTCAACACGTTTTCTAATTTCTATATTTTTTACGCATATGGGATGCACACCCACCCGAGTGCACCAAATGCGGGCTAGGGGTTGTACCGTCTATTATCACACACTGGGACGGCGCAAGCGGGGCGGCCGCCCCGGGCCCGAGAATTCAAGGGGCCCCAAAATCTAATCTAGCTAAAGCGCATGCAGCAGCGATTCGGAAGGATCTAATGTGTCTGCGCCATTAGAGCATGTTAGAAGTTTTCTCTCGTAAGATCTTAGTGAGGATGAAGCGTTGTGCTGGTTTTCCGGTATAGGCCGGAACTTGGGCCTTGATCGTTTTTATTTGTTTAGGCCTTCTTTTCGGTTCAGTTAGCAACAAAGGGATTAAGTCTGGGTAGAGGCGGTCAGTTAAAACAGAAGTGGGGTGTGGGCGTGGGGCGCTGTATAGTTAGGCAGGTCAACGATCTCTCAACAAGGAAAATCATTTTTTTTAAGGAAGATCAATTTGAGTGTTCTAAGTAATCAATTTAAGAAGTGCAAAATTTAAAAATACCTCGTTTAGGCAAGAGAAACGAGAGTTAGATAAAAAAAAGGCGGATCCATTTAATGTGCCATTCGAATGTACTTTTTTTGCGAGGCGTTCGAATGTACTTGGACATGAGCGACTCATGGTCGGCCCCTACACGGCCATGCTAAGTTACGAGAGGACAAGTTGCAGAGAGGAGAAAAAAATGGTGCCCATAACCACCTCGATGACGCGATTCTAGACAGAGTTGATGTCATATAGTCGCTAAGATTGATACCAGCATATCATCATCTTCTACTTAAAATTCAAAAATATTGGAAGAAATTTTAGGAGAATATATATACTCCATTTTTTATATCACTGGTGGAAAAAGGGGCTCTAGTCCCGGGCCGCAACGGGCTCTAGTCCCGGTTTTGGGCCCGGGACTGCGGAAACGGGACTAGAGGCCCCCCCCTCCGCTAGTCTCGGCTGCCAAAGGCCCGCGACTGATAATAGCCACGTGGATGTTTCAGCGCCGCGGGGGGGGGGGGGGGGGGGGAACCCTCTAGTTCCGGGCTGTAACACCACCCAGGACTAAAAGGTTTCCTGCCGCGGCAGAGAAACACATTTCTCTGCCGCGGCAGAGATTGTGTATTTCCTTTTTTTTTTGCCATTTTGTTTCTTTTTCGTTTTGTGTTTCACTATAATTTAACAAACATATATTTCAGTAGACATATTATACGCTACTACATACACACTACACGTCGATGCATTTATATAAGATCGATCCCTTGCAAGCATACATATAATCAATCATATCAAAAGGAAGAAATGTTTTGAAAATTACATGGTCATTGATGATTATATATATCATATGAGCTACATGGAGATGACTAAGACAAATCGAGTTCCACGTCATTCGCATAATGCTCTCCATGTACATCAAGGACTTCCTTCATCATAAATCCCGCCAGCTCCTCTTGAATTGCTCTTATGCGCTGGTCTGGCTCTAGAGTCTTCCGCAAATCATAAATATAATGTGAGTCAACTTTCTGCTCACTGGTCAACTCGCGGATGTACTCGCAGACGTAGTATCCACATAAATGAGTTCCCGGTGGATGCTGTAAACTCTTCGCCATTTTATAAGTTAGCTCCTCTTTGAATGAACCTGGTATTTTCTGTCTGAACCGTGTCCAACACCTGCTCGGCAAAGAAAATGAACAAATGAGTTATTAGTTACTTGATATCAGGAAATGAATGAAAGAGGACGATATAATGCGATAATGATTGAAATTACTTATGGAGCATTGCTTTCATGTCGCTCCACTTCTCTTGGTCCCAACTTAATGAGTCGTGGACTTCGACTAGGGACTTGTCAACTTGAATGTTTAGCAAGATCCAGTGGAATCTGCGGATATTTATATAAGCATACATGCATAGCTCATCCAGTAAGCAAAAATAAAATGTGTACAAGATATAAACACTCACTTGAAGTTGTAAGTAAATAGTATTTCCTTAACAAAATTATGCTCGGTTAAGAACCTGGACAGGTCTTCCTCCACGTCTTTGGGTGATTCTTTAACGTATATTCATTAATGATATATGGGTCAATGAACCCAACGTCGTATCTTCTAGCTCTTTTGCATTCAAGCATCTTCATTCTGCGGAATATAATATCATCATACAAAAGGATATATAGTTAGGATCATATATTAAATGCAATGAAGGAGCTAAAGCTACAAACTTAATTATAGAAATAAATAACTTACAGACAGTAGCAACCAATGATAGATTTGTCGAGGGCGCGCTGGTTGTATAACTGAAACAGTTCGGTCATTTGAACCTGTATCGAGTATGGTTTGAAGTGATGCTCCTTTCTAACGTCCACCGGAAACCAATCTTTATGATGCTTTTTTTCTGCTTGCGACATGTACCATTCATGCAGATTTCGCATATGTGTGGATAGATGCGCGAGCTCCTCATTACTGACTAGAGGCTGTCCTTGGACATACTTCCGTACTATCTGACCCACTGGCGTATCTTCATAGCCTAAATATTGACCAAGAGACATATTTGCTTCGTTAGCAAGTGCTTTGGCCTGCGATACAGTGATTTCCATAAGTGCAGCACTATTACGGGCTCTAGGGTCCATTATTTGCATGTCCATATCCATTCAGCTCTGAAGGCCTTGTCGAGGTCTGAAATGACTTTGAGCAGGGCGATCGATTGATTCTTCTGTGCTCCGAGCTGGGCAACTTGCTTTCCGCTTTTTGCACTTGTGATTTTTTTCTTCTGTGCTTGCTTAATAATCTCCCGGTCATAGTCAGATTCCAGATTCATCGATATCTGGGATGGTTGCTCAAGAAAGGACTTAGCCCACTTTTTTGTTTTTTCATTATATACCGGCTTTGGCTCAGGCTTTTTGGGTGCAAAATGCGCCTTAACTTGGGCAGCCACATCCGCGTTAGTTTCCTCGTCGGTCTTGTCATAAGGTCTCTTTGGAAGAGCCGGCGGGATATCGACTATCTTCGGCGTTTCACCTTTCTTCGATGTGGGCGCGGGGGACCGTCGAACTTCCGTTTCTTCGATGCTCTCTGCACGACTCTCAAAGCAAGGAAGGAGGAGGAAGAGGGGGGACTCTCTCAGATATAAGACTGATGGATGATGTCATTTTTAGAAAGAATGTATACACCTCTTTTCCGGAATGGAGGTATTTATACATGTGTGCATGATTCGGTTTGTAGATGATTAGTGGTCGATTTTTGTTGGTTAGATCACGCGCTCAAATTTAAATAGTGCCAGGCATGGAAAAATATACGTAATAACACACTACTAGAAAAACAACTATAGTAATCCAGACAGCCATGACGCATATGGTTGCCAGTGTCCTATGGGTAAATAGCTGTGGCACACGGATGGGAAGTGCCCTACATGTAAGTCGCGTACCCGTGGCGCACATGCCACTGGCGCGCCACCACTACATGTGGACCAGGGCACAGGTGGTCGCAGGCTATCCGTGGCGCACCACTAGTGGCGGACCTAGAATATCGCTGCGCCCTAGGCCACCTTCGTTAATTGTAGCTAGAGTCTTCTATAGTGCCTATTAGAGTGCATCTTCAAGCTTGAGCGTCGGTGGCACGCCCCATGCCATGGCCCTGGTTGCCCGGGGTGTGGATCCGCCCCTGCGCACCATTATAGCTTACCTGTGGTACTTACCCGTAGCGTACCACCATGTAGTACGCCACGAGTAAGTTTGGGCGAGATTCAAAATTCAAATCCGGCCGGCCACCTACCCCTCTCCTTTTTCCTTCCATTCTTCTCCTTATCCTCCCATTCTCCTCCATTTTCCTTCTCCTTCTCCTCCTTTTCCTTCTCCTCCTTCTCCTCCCCTCCTCCTCTTCTCCTTCTCCTTTCGCTGGATTCCTTGGACCCGGGCTCCTCCTCCTTGCGGTGACAACGACGGCGACCTCTTCCTCCGGCCGCCACATCCTCCTTCGGCCGCAACATTCTCCGGCCGCCACCTCCTCCTCTGTCCACCACATCCTCCTCCGGCCGCAACATTCTCCGGCCGCCACCTCCTCCTCTGGCCACCACATCCTTCTTGCATTTTTTATTATTCAAAAAACATAGGCGTGGCGCACCTGGACCCCTTCCTGTGGCGCATTGAGTGGTGCGTCACGGGTAACTTTTTTACCCGTAACGCACCAGGTAGTGCAATACGCGTACATTTTAGCCATGGTGCGGCTAGTGGCACACCGCTGGTATGCTACGGATGGTGACTTTTGGTGCACCACGGATGTGCATTTTCCTAGTAGTGACTTACACATAAGGGAAGTAACCATATACTCTCTAGAGACATCTATTGACATATTTATTAGTGTACACCTTCATCTCTTTAATTGTGAAGATGTTTAAGGATAAGAAAAACCGACAAAAATATTTACACATCCACTTAGACTTGTACGACTATACTAGTGTCAATTCAAAATAATGTTTTATTAATATAACAAAAGAATGACATGGCATTTTAAAGCAAAGTATTGTTTAATATTACTTGAAGTATGTTTGTAGTCACAAACATTTTATTCTATGACTAAAGCAGTGTATCTCAACATTTAGCATAAGTGTTATGTATTTAATTTTATTAAGTGTGATAAAAAACTATACTAGTTGTAAGACCAAAAAAAATATAAGGAATTTTTTCTATTTGAACATTATATCACTGGTTCCGCTTAGAAGGATCTTCCGCCGCAAAGCTCTATCTACGAGTATGGGGGATTGGAATCCTCGGCAGAGCCCGAGGTCATTGACAGTGACGAGAATAACGTTGACTCCCCCTCCCCATCCGGCCCACGAAGAAGAAGATGAAGAAAAAGTAGTACTATTTGTAGTTAATATAAATTAGGTTTTAAGTTATAGTTTATGTAAATTTGTGTTCTAATGAAGTTGTTATCGCTCTTTGTTTTGGTTGATCTATTCATCAATGAACCATTAATTAAGCTAGGTACCTCGATGATGGTTCAACTAGATCACTCTCCTTATGCATGTAGCGGAACCAGAATGGCACACGCCAATGAGGAGTACCATTGTTAGTTTGTATTGCGCTGTTGAGTTGCTGATGGCTTTAGGTCGTCATTTTCTCTATTGGTGAGACTGAAGGGCCGAGTGTCATGGAAGTATGACATGGAGCGCGTGTCTTAACTTGTTGGTTCATGGTCCATTTCTTCTTAACATACAGTTTGACTCACATTGAGCCAAGATCAACTAACATTCTCCCCATTGATCGTTATGCTCAACTTCATTCGCCCATTCTCCATAGAAACAAATATACTAAAGTAAGGTGTTGTAGTGGTAAAAGATAACACAATTTTGGCCTAGCCCATGAGCAATATGTAGACTGGATTGTGACACTCGTCCCTCATTGTGAATTATATTAGATGGGTCTCTGTTTGGTTATCTTATCTTAAGTTCCAAAATGGATACTTCTCTATGAACAATTTTACAATAAAGATATGGGAGTGTTTTCTTATATGAACTTAACTAGTTGATCATTGTCCCAAAGAAGCTTTGCTTTGTTTCCCTAAAAAAAAAAGCTTTGCTTTGGCTATAAATGGTGCATCTCAGGCAGTAGCTTCTCGGTTGCTGAATGAATGAACTGCAACTGTCTTTCTGGTTTCTTGATCCTAATTCTTAAAATATAAAATATGTCTGCCTGATACTCTGACTACAGTTTGATAAAGATACTCTGATCGCGGTTTGTTAAGAAATACTACATTTGAATATGTTTTCTTATCTGCACTGGATCAGATGAATTGCAAATTTATTCGTTTTCGTATCTGAACTCCAAGATGCAATGCAAAAAGATTCTGCAACTTGGTAGCTCCTTCCTGTCTGCCGCCTAGTGCAGGGCTCTGGGCTGGTGTTGCTACATTACAAGGAGGATCAACTCTCGTCTGGAATTTCAAACAAGAAATGATGTATTCCTATCAAAATCTGAAAATTGATAGGTCCTTCATGTCCGCCGTCTAGAGGTCGGCTGTCTTGCTCTCTGATAAGCTGATGTATGCAATTAGCACTAAAGGATTTTAACCTGTCTCTCAATGTTACTGAAGAATTCGGTGATTGCAGATACAGTGGCATCTCATATTGACCTGTAGCTCCAGAAGGGTCTAACTAAAATTCGTGAAATCCATGTTTGACAGTGCTGCAGGTTCGTAAATAAGTGCTCCTTTGCCCATGGATGAAGCAAACTATTTTTTAGTACCAATTGTAAATTGTAATACAGAAGAGGAAGATTGTTTGCATTTTTTTTTCATGGACTTTGCTTCCAAGTCTTGTGGCTGGTGGATCACTTTTTTCTTCTTTATATGGTTGATGGGTCAGGTAACTGAATGAAATCAAATCCGTGAACTGAAAAGTTGATAGGTGATAATGAGTGACGTGGAAGTGTATGGGAATAGGCTGAGCTGCTATTCCTGCTTGATGGATCAGATTTACTTTTCTTTCCATTGCTTACGTTTTTGACAAAGGTGTAACCTTTTTCTCCTAACCATGTAAGATAGACATGGAACCTACATAAATGTTGTGTGTAGAAGGTTGCTTTGCAAAAATCGATACTTTACAATGCCGCAGTACATGTAACGAGACAATAAGGTGAGGTTTGAGAGAGTTATTTAACCACGTGCGTGTTTGTCGCGGGGCGAGGAACACGTTGGTTCAGACTGCGGGGTTTTGTTAGCACCAAGGCGAAGAAAGATAAATAGATGGCAAGTCACGAGAATATATACCTGTTGACATGTGTGTGTCATATCCAGTCCAGTGGCATATGCTGCTATCATCTGATTTGTTGGGTAGTGAGCTGTGATCACGAAGCTAAGCATCTCCATCGCCGAAACTGGGAAAGTAAGAGCAGAACAGAAAAGGAAACACGTGTATGCAGGAAGGAAGGAAGATCTGACTGAAAATGCCGTTAGAGTAGAGCGTGTTAATGCCATCGTTGGTGCTCACTAGCCGTTCGCTACCTAGTATTGTTGTCAATGTTGCCAGGTCAGTTAGTATTAATCGAGCATCTTCTTGGTACTGCCCTTAACCACGGAGAATGATAATCACGGGCAAAAAACCTACAACAGTCAACAGCTGACTACTACACAAGCTGATGAGCGATCGCGGCACCAGGTGGTCACCACACCAGTGGTTCTGGTTAAGGGCAGTACCAAGCAGATGCAAGTTCTTCCTTTGGCTGGCATTCC
Organism: Avena atlantica; assembly: GCA_910589765.1. Classification (NCBI taxonomy): domain Eukaryota; kingdom Viridiplantae; phylum Streptophyta; class Magnoliopsida; order Poales; family Poaceae; genus Avena; species Avena atlantica. The sequence goes on along the minus strand of OU342738.1, from coordinate 445,003,441 downwards.
GAGGTAGAATGAACACCAAGGAGAACAAGACAGTGCCCAGCAATAGAATCAATTGAGCACATCACGCTACATTGTAGACACTCACACTAGTTGTGGGACAGATGTGCACTCACATCGCTGGCTAGCTCTTCCAACTCGATCTATGTGTTTGTGGACAGGGTACTGACAGAGCTACAAGGGAAAAAGGATGAAGCATGACCGATGTGCTTCGCCGTAGGCATGTGGAACCTTTGAAAGAGAAGGAAGGACAATTTTTTTAACTGAAAGCAAGGGGACAGAAGGGTCTTTCTATGACAGGTGGCTGATGACATAAATTTCTGGTCTGCCAAAATCCCAAATCTGCAACACGAACTTAAGCTTTGGGCAAGGAAGCTATCAGAGTAGCACCAGACAGTAGTAGCACAACAACAACAACAGAAACGATGGGCAACAGATTCAGTAGTGGTCGTCGAATGCATCATTAGCCCTCTCACACAATAAAGTACTGTATAATAAGCAGTCTCTCATTATGTGGGCTCAATCTGAATTAATTTGTCGGTGGCGATTCGTGAATTGCATTTCAGAAAATCCAAGTCACTTATTTCTGAACGGGCGGAGTACTGAACATGTCACAGTCTATGATTTACTACTCAAATTAATAATTATGCATGAGTAGGTTAGCAAGATGGTTACTGATTAACTGGTCGCGTAGTACAGGTAGGTGTAGACACACGATTGATGGGTGGATGAAAAGGTCCCTAAACTTGTTTGATCGATCGGCTAGATCAAATAATTATTATTAAACGTGCACAGATCCATGCTTGCCAGCAGGAAGGACGAATCCAGTCAGTGCAATTCTAGCTTCTGCTAGTAGTAGTATGCTACACGGACGACGAAAACAACACCTAGCATAGTTTTTTTTTTTTTTTTTTTTTGCGGGGAACACATAGCTTAGTTGTGCATGATTGGCATAGCGGAACTTTTTGGGTGGTCCTTTGCGTTAGTTAGATCACGCGTTCACGTTTAATTTATGCATGGACCGTGCGATACGTGTGTCATGACACTAGACAGTAGCACAACAACAACAACAGAAACGATGTGCAAGGCCACCGACACTCCAACAGATTATGTGGTCATCGAATGCATTATTAGCCCTCTCACACAAAGGTACGATAAGCAGTTTTACGTGGACGTGCACCGTAAGGAGATGGATGTCTTTTGGAAGCCTAAACGTGTGGGACACCCCCCCCCCCCCCCCCCCCACACACACCCACACACACACACCACCCCTTGTGGTTATGACCTATAAGTATTTTAGTCTCTGCACATGGGAAAACAGAATGAGTTCACTACCCACTAAACTTATCTTACCTATATGGATATTTTGGTCTTTACAAATGGTGAAAGGGCATGTTAAGCCTCACATCCAGCAACTACGGAAAGCAGTGAAGTAAATTTCAGCTTAGCCTCCACCCGAGAAGTGGGAAACACAAGAGAGAAGTGAAGAAGAGGAATTTGAAAAAAGAAGCTTGCCCTCATGCGATCTATTATCTTGTCTCCTTCAAGCTGTGGCCTCGCCAAATTTGATAAGCTTATCCCAATCCCAAACTCTTGTGTCATCCGGGCTCGTCACTTGCAATGACCCGGTTCATCGGTTCGAAAAGTATCCTCGTATGCAATGATGCTCTCTCAAATCAAGGTATGGCGGTTTTACGCTTCTTTTTTCGGCGTTGCCATGGTGGCGGTGGAGAACGATGGAAGACGGTTCGGCGAGGCACAAGTTTTTTCAAGGATGGAACTGTAATTTTACTCATGGAGTTCTTTGTGCAAAGTTGCTTGAAAAACATGTTTATTTTATGTGTTGACCATATGTGCAATCGCTTGATTGTCTAATAGAATATATGATTACTTCAAAAAACTCTTGTGTCATAAAACTATGAAATCTTGATGTATCAAGTCCTTTAGTGCTCACTAGATGGCTTTTGTATCTCAAAAGACTCTAGTTCACCACCTTGCTGCTCCGACCAAAGACCAAACCCAAAACCTACTAGATGTAAAATCATACTCCTACAAGGATCCACAACCCTTCCCTACTAGCTTCGCTAAAACAATAGAACTGACAACCCTAGATCATTTTCTAATGTGTCTTGGCAGGGCTACCTAGGAATCAAATTATTGATAGTCCAAGAAGTTCTAGTATCTTGGCCCCTGCATCGCTCTCCAGGGGGGCATCTCCGGCGGAAACCCTAGCCGCCGCCCCAACGCCTCCACTATAGTGTACTCTGCTGCCGCTGGAGGACACCGGCGGTCAAAGGCCTTCGGTCAATGGCGGACGTGGGTAAGTCTCCTCATGTGGAGGACTCCCCCCATGGGGATCCCTTCGGTCGCATCGGTGCATTGCCCCGGATGGCACGGTCATGACAACGAAGGTTGGGAACCGGGGCGGTGTCCCTGGGAGGCGGTGTTGGTCCTCTCATGGCGGATGGCAGAGGGGGTCGTGTTTGCCGACCGGGGAGCGATGCTTGGAGAGGGGTGCTACGGCATGGTCCTGTGCTGGAGGCGTGTTCACGCGGTCCTACATCAACGGCTTGGTGGTGGCTTGCATCTTGTGTGCTTGAAGTCATGACGCCATCCACCGGACGCTTGGTGGCGCGGGTCGCCTATGCTGCCGGTCGTGCCTTTAGGCTGCTAGTGGGGTTTGGGGTGACCGGTACTAGTGAAGGGCAGTGGGCGGCGTGGGGGATGCTAACGTGGTTCTAATAAAGGTGGTTGTCCTAGGGTTCCTCCCATGTCAAGACATCGATCTTCTTGATGCATGTCTTTGGTGATCTAGCCGGAGTGTTGAGTTTCGGAAAGCTCCACAAACTCCCGTGAGTGAATCATGCCTGGAGATTGTTGGATCGCATGGGATTAGGTCGCGTGCAACAGGTGTTTTTGGGACCATTTGTTTTCACAAGGAGTGAGGCTAAGCTCTCCAGTATTTTGCCATCATGGGACATGTCTTTAGTTCGATGGTGAAGTCAGTGGTGGAGAATATCATGGAAGTGACCGAGGACTAGTAGTGGTGGTTCGAGTCCTGGTGGCGATGATGAATTGGCTTGGTGATTTGTTGATTGGGCAACAACGACGCTTATGCACTGTTTCCTTTTTGAAGACGTCTCTTTTGAAAAAGTTGGATTTCTGGTGTTGTCTTGGTGGTGTTTGGTCTGCTGTTGCAAGGAATACATCAATATAGTGGGACATTTTTTGGGGGTTGATGACCCACAAGTGTAGGGGATCGCAATAGTCTTCGCGGGTAGTATTACCCAATTTATTGATTCGACACAAGGGGAGCCAAAGAATACTTGCAAGCCTTAACAACTGAGTTTTCAGTTCAGCTGCACCTGGAAATAGTTCTTGCTCATAGAAGTTTATCAGTAGCAACAGTTTGTAGTAGCAACAGCAGCAGTAACAGCAACAGTGAAACCGGAGCAATAGTAACAGTAATTGTAACAGTAGGATAAGAGTGCGGTAGGCATAGGGTTGGATGGACGGGCGTTGCATGGACGAGTCTAAACATGTAACTTCAAGAACTAGGGCATTGTAGATAAATAATAACAAGCATCCAAGTACTAAACAATCCTAGGCATGTGCTCCATATATAGTCATACATGCTCGCAATGAGAACTTGCACAACATCTTCTGTCCAGCCAACCCGTGGCAGCGGGGCCTCTAGGGAACTACTGGCAATTAAGGTGCTCCTTTTAATAGAGCACCAGAGCAAAGCATTAACACTCCGTGAACACATGTGATCCTCACACCACAGCCATGCCCTCCGGTTGTCCCAATTATTGTCACTTTGGGGCCTTTGGATCCGGACAATGATATGCGTACACAACTTGCAGATAAGATCACAAACAATACTAAGATAATGATTCAATAATAAGTTCAGATCTGAGATCATGGCACTCGGGCCCTAGTGACAAGCATTAAGCACAACAAGTTACAACAAAGTCAAATAGCACTAATAGAGATACTAGGCACTATGCCCCTAATAGATCTTATTCGATTACATGATAGAACTCATCCAATCCCTACCATCCCCAAGCCTACAACAGGGGATTACTCACTCATGGATGAGGGAAACATCGGTGGTTGATGGAGATGCATTGGTGATGACGATGGCAATTATCCTCTCCAAATTCCCCGTCCCGGCAGGGTGCCAGAACAGAGTTTCTGGTTCCGAATCTTGGTTTCTTGTGGCGGCGGTGGAGCGGAACTATTTCTGGAAAACTATCGAACCCCTCTGAGTTTTTAGGTCAGAAGGCAACTTATAGGCATAGAGGGAGGCCGAGGAGCTGCCTGGGGTGGCCAAACCCCCTCCAGGCGCGGGGTCAGGTGGGCCCGTGCCTGGGGTGGGTCTGGGCCCCCTAGGCCTCCCCTCTGTCTCCCCTTATGGCTCCGTCGATCTTCTAGTGAGAAATAGTTTTTGGCATATTTCTGGGATTTTTCCTGATAGTCCATTTTCTGCACAAAAACAAGACACCAAGGTAATTCTGCTGAAAACAGCGTCAGTCCGTGTTAGTTGTATCCAAATCACACAAGTTTAGAGCAGAAACAATAGCAAAGTGTCCAAGAAAGTAGATACGTTTTGGACGTATCAACTCCCCCCCAATCTTAGCTTATTGCTTGTCTTCAGTTGAAAACTGAGTGCGATAAAAGAACTTTCACAAACACTTTTCTTCATATGATGTAAATATTCTCAGCATAGAAGTAGATGCTTAGACAATTCATAATAAGGAGTATGCAACTAAGTCTACTCAATAGTCATTGCAAGCTATGAAGAGAAACCAACTCAATAATAATAAGTAGCATGAAACATAAACATAAGCAACATTGCAATGCTCATAATAAGGTATGATAGAGTGGTATCTCGCTTGCCTTTATTTGAAGAGCACAATAAATGCCAAGGTACCTCTGAAGTTCAAGTGAATACTAGAGATAAAGATATCAGAGATACAAGTATCAAAGTCATGACATAATTAACCAAGTTTTGGAACAAACACAAGAATGACAACTATGCTCTCAAGAAGGTGCTCATAGAATTAGTGGTGACTCAAAAAAGTTGTGAAAACGGTTTTGTGAAGGTTTGAAAGGCTTTCTAATGCTAAAAGGAAGGTACTCATTAGCTTTGAGCTCTCATTGCCCCTATCATAGGCATCTTCATGTGGTTAAGGTGAAAGTGAGGTCCACTCTGAATCATATGCTTGACAGACCATAAACTGGAAATCCCAAGTCCCTTGAGTACGAGGGTCGCTCCGTATGCTACTCAACTTTGGTCACCTGAAAGTTCTTGTCATTGTAAATACATGCATATCATCGAGAACCGCCAACGGGGTAACCCTTGCACATGGTACAAGAGCTTTCCCATAACCAAAATGACAAGGCAAGCAGACAATGAACATCTCATTAATCTTTTTATTTACCATATGTATAGCTTTTTATTGAGGACGCTTCATAGATGCTCATTATAGTGATGCTGCAAGTTTTCACCATGATTAAGCATGGCTTAGGCTAGCGGCCCAGACGTTTCTCTAACACAATGTATAAACTCCATGAACTAACAACTTCCCCTTTTATTTCACATCGTCGACATCCGTAAACAAAGAGCAAAGTATCAACTGGATGAGATATCCAACAGGTGTTGAAAGCGTTCTCCGTGACAACATGGTTCTGCTGATTCCCGACATATAATAAGCAAGCATATAACTTTCATGGACTAGTCACAATGGTTCAGAATTATTAAGCGCAAGGAATAAAGTGTGCCATCAAGTTCATGAGAGCTTTACTAACTAACTTCCTCAAAACAGACAAACATTTTATTTTGGAAGAAAATACGGCATATGGAATATGCACTAAAATAGCAAATGATGCTAATAGGTAGGTATGGTGGACACAGCTGGCAATATTGGTTTTGGGAAGTTGGAAGCACAGGTAGAGCACGTACTCAGTGTAAGTGAAGGCTAGCAATAGAAAGGGAGCGACAAACGAGAGAGCAATAACTAACATAATCATTCTTGCAACAAATCAGGACTAATTATGACATGAAAGTGATACAAGAACTCTGAGGCAAAATAAATCATCAAGGCTTACTGACTATTGATTAGTCATATGCATGCATGACCATGTGCCAAGTCGATTCACATGAACATTCGGATACCACAATGTCATATCAAAGTATGAATAAAACAATGCAAGCAAACATTCATATGACATGCTACAAACTATTAGCAAGCTGGAGCTAATCATAGACAAGCAATAACTACTAAGCATCCATAATGACATAAACCTTACACAAACAGGCTAAGCATGCTCACGATGATGAGTATATGTACAAAAATGAAACAAATAGTGTTCGTTACCAGCCTCTTACCACACCTCGAGTTGTCTTAATATTCATCATCGCCCTTCACTTGTGTGACTTGAATAATTAACATGAAAACCAATATCCACTGAGAACGGCCGAACCCTGCAAAGAACTCACAAAACCAAAGAAGAAGAACAAATATTTTTGGTGTTTTCGATTTTTTTAGAAACAAGCAAACAAAGAAAAACCAAACAAAAGCAAAGCAAACCAAACAAAGCAAAATCTTTTTGGATTTTTCTTTTAAGGCAAACCAAAGCAAAGAAACAAACCAAGATAAACAAGAAAAATATTTTTGGTATTTTTGGGTTTTTAGAAAGAAGCAACAAAAACCAAAAAGAAAGCGAAACAAATGGATATACAAAGAACCGACCGAACATGATATATAGATGAGCGTGACGTCGGTATACCTCCCCCAAGCTTAGGCTTTTGGCCTAAGTGGGGCTCAATCCCATGGTGCCCAAGTAGATGCACCTCCATAGTATGTCGAGGAAGCTCCCTCGTCCTGGTACGAGCTAGAGGCCTCCCCTATATAATGTAACGCGGGGTCATATGCGGGCGCTTACTCCTGATAGTGCCCATGGAAGTTGAGAGAGCGCAGCTTGTCATCCATCTTTGCCTTCGTGCGTGACCAAGGTCCCTGAGAAATACTGAACAAAGTGGTTTGGGATAGAGGGACCTCTCTCTCTTTCTCGTCAGTAAACAACATTCTATAAACCAAGTTCTCAAGAGTAGAGCTAGAGGTGACAAAGTGGTGCGCCTTCATGGCAGCAAGATCAAGCCTCAGAGGGGCAAAAACTGTATCATGTGGATCAACAACAATGTCCAAGGTAGCAGCAATACGAGTAGCAATAATTCCCCCATAAATGAGTCCCTTAGCATCTAAATGACGAGCAATGAGGGAACCAATATTATACTTATCTTCACCATAGAGCGCAGCAACTAAGAAGGGCAATTGATAGTTGGAGATATTACTAGTGTTCTCCCTACCAAGAACACTGGTGGTAAGATAGTAGGCAAAGTACCTGATGGCTGGAAGTTGAATATTCTTTATCTTCCCTCGTTGAGCTCTGCGGTCATCATCATTAGTTATTCCCCGGTATAGTTCCAACAAATCAACGTGTAGAGCTGTAATCTTCTTTGATGACCCAGTTGTACCAAGTCCTAGGGCCTTGCAAAATTTCTTCAATGTCATAGAATGAGCCCTGCCATAAAGTCTGAAAGACATAGAAGGATTTAACAAACTATTGTTAAAGGAGAAACTCTCCACAAATGATTTAGTAAGTAAAGCATATTGTGCACTCTCATCCTGCATGAAACTTGTTAGACCAGCCCTTTCAATCAAAGCCATGAAATCATTAAGAATCCCAGCAGCTCGCAAGAAAGTTTGACAAGGAAAGGTGGAGGGGTGCGCATCCCCTTCATCTCCCTCGTCACCAAACCACGGAGTGATGAGATCCTCATTGTATGAGGGTCTAGAACTGGTGGATGACCTTGGAAGCCTTTCCCTTCTAGGTGCATCACTCTCAAATATGTCACCAAAGGTGTGGTGGTCCATGACTTCACTATTCTGAAATTTTAAGCAACCATCAAACCAAGTGATTTCTAAGTTGATAAATGATGAGTAACTACTATAGGAACTTGCTAGAGGACTACACATGCATCAAAACAAAATTTCTAAGCAAAGAACAAGCATGCAAGATAAAACAACCTGTCACCTATAGCAGTAAAATACTCAAGATACAATTTACCAATCACAAATCTAATTGGAAAAGTGGAGGAGACACATACCAAGGAGCAAACCCTCCAAAAATCAGCACTTGAGAGGGGCTGAACAAGGAGATCGAAAATTGCGAGCAAGAATAGCAAGAACTCGAGCTTGAGCAAGTTTGCCGGTGTTTTTCGGGAGAGAGAAAGAAGGTGGCTTTGAGGAGGCAGCCTGGAGGGGCCCAGGTGGGCCAGACCCCTCCTAGGCGCCACCAGTGGTGGGCCCGCGCCTACCACAGGTGTGGTGGCCTGGGGTGGCCCCCTGGGTCACCTCTGGTGCCTCTCTGCCCCTTTTCGAGGAAAAATTTATTTTGGATTTTTTGGGATTTTTCGAGAAACTTTATTTTTGGCCAATTTTCAGGGTATGAAAATTGATTTTCTCGCAGAAACAGTTTTTCCAGAAGAAGCAAAAACAAACCAAAAGCCAAACTACAGGAGCTCTAAGAAACTCAAACAAGCAAACAACTAGCAAAACTAACGCTAAAGCAAAGACTAGGAAGGAGAAAAGAAAAAAGAAAGCAAGTATAACCATAGAGGAAACATTATTTTGTTCATTAAAATCCTTTTGTTAACAAGGTTGATAAAGTATTGTTACCAAACAATCTTATATGAAGAAAAACTTCGCATTCCACAAGGTGATTATGTTACCTCATACTTGATAGCAATAGTACCAATCATAATAGTTTCAAAATTTTCTTGTGGAATGGGACAATATATTTCTCCAACCTTGATGCCCTCAAAATTTTCAATGGAATTCAGGCAATAGCTCTTAACAACCTTCTTGGGGAAATAGACAGTGTGCTCTTTGTCATTAATATTGAATGTTACTTTTCCTTGATTGCAATTGATGACAACACCTGCAATATTAAGAAAAGGTCTCCCAAGAATAATAGACATATTATCATCTTCAGGCATTTCAAGCACAACAAAATCAGTTAAGACAATGCAATTATGAGCAACTTGAACAGGAACATCCTCACATATACAAACAGGGACAGTAGTTGACTTATCAGCCATTTGCAAAGATATATCAGTTGGTATCAACTTTTCTAGCTGGAGTCTCTTGTAGAGAGAAAAAGGCATAACACTGACTCCAGCTCCCAAATCACATAAAGCAGTTCTAACATAATTATTCTTAATGGAGCAAGGAATAGTAGGTATACCTGGATCACCAAGTTTCTTTGGAACCTTACCATTGAAGGAGTAATTAGCAAGCAAAGTAGAAATATCCTCATTAGGAATCTCCCTTTTATTAGAGACAATATCCTTCATATACTTTGAATAAGGCGACAACTTAATAGCATCAGTCAAGGGAATTTGCAAAAATAAAGGTTTCATCCACTCACAAAACTTTTTGTAGTGTTCTTCCTCCTTTGACTTGTGTTTCTTACCTGGAAAAGGCATAGGTTTCTGCACCCAAGGTTCTCTCTTTTTACCATGTTTATTAGCAATAAAATCTTCCTTTGTGTACCTAGTGTTCTTAGTGTGTTTCTCAGGTTCTTCCTCACCTTCCTCCTTATCAGGAGACTCATCAATATTACCACTCTTAGTTTCAACATCAGAGATAGATATACTATTAGGATCTACAACAATTTCAAGTGGTTCCTCAACTACTTTATGTTTCTTTTTCTTCCTCTTATGAGGACTACCACTATCTTCACCTTGCTGAGAATCTTGCTCAATTCTTTTAGGGTGTCCTTCAGGATATAAAGGATCTTGAGTAGCTGCACCACTCCTAGTTCAAATTCCATAAGCATGTTTATTTCCTAAAGCATTAACTAGCATATCCTTTTGTACCTTAGCAAGTTGATCAAGTTGAGTGTGAACCATTTGAAAGTGTTTACAAAGCATTTTAATATCATTAGAAGTTTTCTTTCCACAATATATTTCAACTCATGGATAGCTCTAGAGTTTTCCAATAAATGATTCTAAACTTGTTTATTAAAATTACCTTGTTTAATAATAAATGTGTCAAGTTCCTCTAAGCACTGATCATGAGGCTTACCATAAAGAATATCACCTTCATTAAATTGGAGAGAGTGTACCTCAATAGTAGATGAGTGGGGAATTGGCTTACATAATTCTTCTACAGGAGGTAGATTCTTCACATCTTCACTCTAATACCTTTCTCCTTTAGACACTTCTTAGCTTCCTTCATCACTTCATCATTTAATGCAATAATGTCCCTCTTCTTTGTTGTTGATGCTGGATCTGGTTCAGGAACAACTGGTTCAAGAGTAATAGGCTCAGGTGTATTCAGCTCAATTGAAGTCCAATCATCATAATTCTTGCTTATTTTGGTCATTAATTCTTTAGCATCCGTAGGAGTCCTTTTCCTGAAAACACAATCAGCAAAACTATCTAGGTGGGTCCTAGACTCATCAGTTAGTCCATTATAATAAATATCAAGAAGCTCATTTTTAGGTAATGGACATCCAGGATGTGCATGAATCAAGGAACAGAATATTTTCCATGACTCAGGCAATTTCTCTTTTTCTCCCTGTTTAAAATCAAAAAGTCTCTGCAAAGCAGCATGTCTAGCACTGGGAGGAAAATATTTATGGAAGAAAGAAGCAATCAAGCAATCAGGTCTATCAATGGAACCAGGAGGTAATCTATTAAACCAAGCCCTAGCTTCTCCTTTTAGTGAAAAAGGGAAGATCTTAGCAACAAAGTACTTGCGCATCTTAAAATCATCAGAGAACAAAGCACTCATAGTAGAAAGCTCATTCATATGAGCCACAGCACTCTCATTTTCAGTCCCACAAAAAGGTTCTTTCTCAACAATATCTAAATAAGACAGATAAAGAGAGAAATCATAATCTTCATCTTTAATATCTATGGGAGAGGTGGCAAACTTAGGATCATAAGACAACTTAGGCATAATAGTACGTCTAGCAAGGAGACTCTTCATAGCACTAGTACCATGTGTGTTTCGGAACTCTTCAACAAATTCATCAGTAAACTCAATGTAATTATCATTAATATCATAACTGTAGGGTTCGCAGCATAGAAAACAAAAAGCTTCCTACGATGGGAACAACTATGTACCAAGATCTATCTACTAGATACAAGAAGCGGTCAGATATACATCCGTAGAGAACATACCCTTGAAGACCGACAACGCTTAAGGAGTCCAAACTCGTGGTTGATGTAGACAATCTCTTGCCAATCTCAAGATCGGGAGGAAGTCCTAGCGCCGCAAAATAGCAGCACATCCGTGCTCACACACACGTTCGAGGCACCGAGCAACCTCCGCCTCCTCGCTCCAGCGATGCAGCGGAAGCACAACTCTTTCTTGCTGAAAAGCCACCGGGAACATGTATCTCGCTAGTCCGAGACAATTGGGGATAAATACTAGAGGGGGAGAGAGATCCTTCACGAGGAGGTGTGAGTGAGAAGTGAGGAGAGGGGCTCCTTATATAGGGGAGGGGGGCAGCCCAAGGGGGCATGGCCGCCGGCCATGGAGGGTGCCCCGACCTCTCCCTCATTCATGTGGGTGGACACTCCACTCACAAAATGCCCCTTCAATTTTATCCACTCAAATTCCCATTAAATTTCCACCAAATTTAATGCAAACCCTCATTAAATAAAACTCCTTTTATTTATTCAGAATTTTGTCAATTACTTTAATGACAAACATTCTCATATAACCCCTTGCTAGTATTTCATTTCACATGCAAAAACAATTTCTGCGCTTGTTATTCTTTTCAACATGAAACTTTTGCTCCAAATGGATGTCGGTGTCTCTTAAGTGTGTCACCCTAAGGTTCGCGAATAATGCGGACATGATCGAGACCCCTCTCGGATCAATAATCAGAAGCGGGATCTGGAGACCCATACTGACTCCCACACTTCAACGATGACTTTCTTGTGATCGTCGGAACCTTTTACGCTAGTATCTTAATCCCTTTGTTTCGCAATATATTACATGTCCGAGACTCGATCATCGGTATCTCCATACCTAGTTTGATCTCGTTACTAACATGAACGATTTTCTCGTTCCCGTGATATAACATTGTAGTGATCAAATCACTTACTTGCAAGCTAATCAATGTGATATCACCGAGAGGGCCCAGAGCATATCTATCCGTCATCGGGATGAACAAATTCCACTCTTGATCCATGGGTCTCAACATAACACTTTAGTAGTTCTGAACCCATCTTTATAATCACCCTGTTACGGTGTGACGTTTGATGTTATCAAGAAATTCTTCCAGTGTTAGTGATTGACATGATCTCATGGTCAAAGGATTAGGATCACTTCGTAAGTTGTTATAGCAATATAAACTCAATGACTTTGATCATAATGCTATACTTCGGATGAATGTTCATCATACCATTACACTAATGTTGGGACCTTGTTATTAACAACATCCAATGTCTATGATCAGGAAACTTTAATCATCTTGTTAATCAACGAGCTAGTTTATAAGAGAGGCATAACTAGGAACTTCCTTTTTGTTTATTAAACACACATGTATTAACGTTTCCGTATTAATACAATTATAGCATGTAAAATAAACATTTATCATAAACAAGGAATACAATAATAACCACTTTATTATTGCCTCTCGGGCATATTCCCTTCAGTCTCCCACTTGCACTAGAGACAATAATCTAGTTTGAAAACTTTGCGTATTGAACACCTATGGATTTCTGGTGTTCCATATATGCAACTACAAGTGGTTAACATAATCTACGGATCTGACACTTTCAGGTCCGTGTGTATTTGCATGTCTTTGCGTCTTCACGCATCACTCATTCTCCAATGAGATGGCATTGTATAAATTTGGTCTGCCAATGAGACCTTTAGTTCCTTGGGGTTAAATCCTGTCGATACTATTGTCATACAATATATATTTAGTGTTAGCCCGTTGCGAACCACACCTTAGTTTGATAACAAACTAGTTGACACAAATGCCCTCCTTTGCTGCTACTATAGCAGTTATATACTTAGCCTTTTTTGTTGTAGTATCCGTCACAATGTCTTAACTTTGGAATTCATCCAAATCCGTCATGAAATCTCCTTACATTGTGCCACCCATAGTTTAAATTGAGATAAACTTAATTTGTATCTTGTGACAAAACTAGTATCAATGTAACACTTTACAGTTAACTATTTGTAATTGTTTGTCACCTCTACACAAATATATTCTTAGTTCTTCCAAAAGATCATAAGAATGTCCTCACTATCGTCCAATGATCATTTTATGATTCATTCTAGTATATGCTCATAACACTTACAGCATAGGAAATATCTGGATGTGTACATATCATGGTATGATTGATCAAAACATCCTTGTGATTTCACTCATCAAGTGTCAAAGCACTTGAATCTTGTTTCACTTATCAAGTGTCGATACACTTGAATCTTGATTCAATTCCTTTACATGCGACAAGATCCATTTCTTGTTGTTTCTATATTGAACTCTTTCAATATCTCATATATGTATGTTTGGCATAACCATATTAGCGTCACAGTCTATCCACTATAGACATTCATGCTAAATATTCGGGTTTTGCCTAAGTATTTCATCGAAATGAAATTCTTAACCTTTGTCAATAAAAGATACATCATTTCCAATCAACAAGATGTCCTCCACATAATGTATTAGAAATATGTCTTAGCGCTCCCACTTAATTTCTTGCAAATGCAAGCATCTTCATCGTATCCTGATGAAATTAAACTTTTTTAACAGTTTTATCATGGTGAAGATTCCAACTCCGCGATGCTTACTTCAACCATTGAAGTTTGCATGCCCTTTTAGAATCCTTTGAATTAACAAATCTCTTTGGACCGTGTCATGCACACATCCTAGGTAACCATTCTTTTAGAAAAAAATTGTTTTGTTTATTCATCTACCATATACCAAATTATATGTAGTGGTTGCTACTTTAATCCGTCTAGACTAAATATCGCTATGAAAGATAAAATCTTGTCATAGTTAACTCCTTGAACATTGTCGTAAAATACTTTACTGACATGTCGATTATTTCATAGATGTGAAACATCCATGTCTGTTTCTTTATAGATCCAAAAACGACCGATAGGTTTTTACAGCTTTCCGGAGGGTCTTCCAAGTTCAAAACTTGATTTCTCGTGTATGGAACTAGCACGGATTTTATGGCTTCAAGCCATTTGACAGAGTCAGGGCCCATCATCACTTCTTTGCATATAGTTGGTTCATCATTGTCAAACAATAATGATTTACTCTCAAATATCAGCATTTGATTATTTATCCGACGACCGACTTGGTTCAATAAGAACTTAGATCTCCGTGACCACAACCTTTGAGGCACATAAGCTATGAGCATTATTCCAGCCTCCAGAATGATTTCAGGCGCTGCGCAACTCAACACATTTAGCTAAGGTTCGTTAACCTTATCAAAGTTCTATTGTCCTCCCACTTAACTTTTGCGAAAAATTCCTTTTTCAAGAAACTTCACATTTCAAGCGACAAACCCTTTTGTTCTCGGTGTTATGGAGGATTATCCAATGGTTATTCGAAATAACCTACAAAGACATGCTCATCCGACTTTGGTTGTAAACATCTTACTTATGCTTAGCATACCAAAAATTAAGAAATGACAATTTGGGTTTTACCCCAAAACCATAACTTCCATGGTGTCATTTCAAAGGATCAAGATGGAGCTCTTTTCAGTGTAAAAGCGGTAGTCTCTAAATCTTTTAATATTTTAAAACATAATGGCAGTTTTATAAATAACACATTTGATCCAACCATGTCAAACAAGGTTTTATTACAAATCTCAAACACTCCATACTCCTATGGTGTTTCAGGAGATGTAAATCTAGGTGTTTTGCTAAACTTGCAACTCAAATAAATCCCTTTATGACAAACTCATAATTCATTTTTTTTCTTGTTACACATGCAACTCAAATAAATCCCTTATGATAAAATCATAAATCATTTATTTTCTTGTTACAATGATTTTCCACTTCATCTTAAAAGTCTTTGAACGTTTTTCAAATATTTCATACTTCTTTCTCATTAAGTGAACATTCACTCAAATTTCCGGAGAAAGCATATGAAGTTGAAATCCATCGCTTACGACTATACATAATGGACAACATACATCGATATGTATAAATTCCAATATTCTAGTCGTTCGTTCTTCTTTGGCCTTTGAACGAAGTTTCAATTATCCCGAGGAAAGTCTCACAAGCGTCACTTGATCAAATCAAAGACTCCAAAAATCCATGAAAATGGAGATTCTTCATGTTTTCTTTCCAATATAATTTAAACGGCGATGTCACTTCATAAGTGATCTTTCAATCATTTGTCTTCTGATATTTTAGCATTAGTTTTTATGGATGTGATTTCTCCAACTAGATTTGTAAATCATCCATCTTATATGGAATACGGTAATTATTTGAAAAACCTTTGTTCTCATAATACCTGATTTAAATAAAAAATTATTAAAACAAATCTTAAAGTCAAGCTTTGATGTCAACGAGAAATACAAACAACGGTTTGTTTGTTTTCGATGAACATCATCACATATTCTCTTGCTAGTTATTTAGGCCATTGTGGTTTATGAATTGCGTCGTTCCATATGAAATTTTATACCAACCAATTCGGTATCCAATACCCAAGAACCACATTGTTTAACAAGCAACGAATACAACCATAACATGTATATCATCCATATACCTAAACTGGATATTTCCAGTCTTTTCTTTTCTGCCAAATATATTTTATAGATTCTCTTTCAGCATTTCCTTTTTCCTTCTAAAAGAATCTATCAACATCAAAAGTGGCGCCATATACATGACACATAGTCCAAAGCATGTGTATTCAAATAATAATACCTTTGGACTTGCACTTTGAAGTAGATCAACATCATCAAATGATCGGTATTCTTTCAAAATCCATTCTTTAGTAATATTTTAGTGTAGTAAACACTTTACATACATCTTCTATTCATCCTTATCATGACGACTTTCAAGATCAAGTTAATATAGCTTATAAAGACGAATCGTGAGTATAACGTTACTTTCCAAAACCCTTTTGGATGATTAGGATGTCTAGCATCTCCAACTTTTGCAAATTCACATCCAATATGAGAACATATATTATACTCTATCATATTGCAACCAAAACATTATTTCAGATATCGTTATATCTACCACACACGATGGTTTCTGAAACAATTCTTTCAGCTCCTAGATAACCTTGATATTTAAAAACAATCAAGAATCATAGAGGCAAACATGATACCGAAGATACTAACACTGGAATTATTACTCCCGATTTAATACTAATTATCAAATTTCATGGAGTAAACAGAGTTTGCTGAAATTTTGCAATAGGACTTTAAACTTTAGATTGACACTCAACACAATATGATACCAGTTCGTAAAGTATATATCCAGAATTCTATAGTTCTAGTATCTCAATTAAACTATGCATAAGGTGGTGAACGAATACCAATGACTACAACAAATTATGCAAATTCACTTTGATTTAATTTATGATAAATTGAGTTCTACTAATACAAATTAGAAATGAACTCCCACTCAAAAACGGCATCCCTCGTGCCTTTTTGGTGATTACATGAACCAAATCCACTACACCAAGTCCGATCATCACGTGAGTCGGTATAGCTTTAAAGGCGAGCATCCATATGGTCATCATATCAAAACATATGACTCATGCTTAACCTTTTGGTCCGTGTTCCGAGGCCATGTCTGTACATGCTAGGCTCTTCAAGTAAGAACCTTAGTATTCGCATGTGTACCTGTCTTACATCCGAGATATGCTCGTGGATTCAAGTACACTCGATCATCACGTGATGTCTTGAAGCGACGAAACATTGTCGGTGCATACTTAAGGAAGAACACATTTTTATCTTGATATCTAAATGAGGGATCATCTTATTATTGTAAAACGCCAAACAAGCAATATAAGATGCAATGAAACATCACATGTTTGTAAGTGAAATGATATGGTTCTTGCACTTGATCTCCATCATGTCCATCATGGTATGATCGCCATCATACCTCTATGCGTATCGACTTATACTTCTACTTACAACATCACCATATCATGACACTAGCCCAGCAACAATCTAAACTAGACGCCTCTAATTTATCCATTGCAAAATTTACGTGGCTTAGGGCTTTTGAATATAGAACCGTTCTTACCTACGAACATGAACCACAACGAGGATAACCAAATTGCTGACAACTCGTTGTAAATTAGATATTGACTATAGTAGGAGATACAGACACCCGCTAGCCACTTATGCAAAACTAGTTGCATGTCAAGCGTGAAATATGTCTCATGTGCGAGGACATGTAAAGTTTGTCCGGGCCGCTTCATCCCACTATGCCACCAATATCCAAAGTACAACTAAGAAGCAATAAAATGATTATCATCGCCCACATACTCATATGTGTACTATCCGTGCAAAGCATCTACGCATAGATCCGGCTCTGATACCACTGTAGGGTTCGCAGCATAGAAAACAAAAAAATTCCTACGATGGGAACAACTATGTACCAAGATCTATCTACTAGATACAAGAAACTGGCGATATAAATCCGTAGAGAACATACCCTTGAAGACCGACAAAGCTTAACGAGTCCAAACTCGTGGTTGATGTAGACGATCTCTTGCCGATCTCAAGATCGAGAGGAAGTCCTAGAGCCGCAAAACAGCAGCGCATCCGTTCTCGCACACACGTCCGAGGCACCGAGCAACCTCCGCCTCCTCGCTCTAGCGATGCAGCGGAAGCACAACTCTTTCTTGCCGAAAAGCCACTACGAACATGTATTTCGCTAGTCCGAGACCATGGGGGATAAATACTAGAGGGAGAGAGATCCTTCACGAGGAGGTGTGAGTGAGAAGTGAGGAGAGGGGTTCCTTATATAGGGAAGGAGGGCAGCCCAAGGGGGCATGGCCGCCGACCATGGAGGGTGCCCCCACCTCTCCCTCATTCATGTGGGTGGACACTCCACACACAAAATGCCCCTTCAATTTTCTCCACTCAAAATCCCACTCAAATTCCGATTAAGTTTACACCAAATTTAATGCAAACTCTCATTAAATAAAACTCCTTTTATTTATTCAGAATTTTTTCAATTACTTTAATGACAAACATTCTCATATAACCCCTTACTAGTATTTCATTTCACATGCAAAAACACTTTCTGCAATTTCACCCGAAAACCTGTTTCGGTATCTAGTGAAATAAATTCCTGTGCTTGTTATTCTTTTCGGAATGAAACTTTTGCTCCAAATGGATGTCGGTGTCTCTTAAGTGTGTCACCCTAAGGTTCGCGAATAATGCGGACATGATCGAGACCCCTCTCGGATCAATAATCAGAAGCGGGATCTGGAGACCCATACTGACTCCCACACATTTAACGATGACTTTCTTGTGATCGTCGGAACCTTTTACGCTAGTATCTTAATCCCTTTGTTTCGCAATATATTACATTTCCGAGATTCGATCATCGGTATCTCCATACCTAGTTTTATCTCGTTACTGACATGCACTCTTTTCTCGTTCTCGTGATATAACATTCTAGTGAACAAATCACTTGCTTGCAAGCTAATCAATGTGACATCGTCGAGAGGGCCCAGAGCATATCTATCCGTCATCGGGATGAACAAATTCCACTCTTGATCCATGGGCCTCAACATAACACTTTAGTAGTTCTGAACCCATCTTTATAATCACCCTGTTACGGTGTGACGTTTGATGTTATCAAGAAATTCTTCCGGTGTTAGTGATTGACATGATCTCATAGTCTAAGGATTAGGATCACTTCGTAAGTTGTTATAGCAATATAAACTCAATGACTTTGATCGTAATGCTATACTTCGGATGAATGTTTATCACACCATTACACTAATGTTGTGACCTCGTTATTAACAACATCCAATGTCTATGATCAGGAAACTTTGATCATCTTGTTAATCAACGAGCTAGTTTATAAGAGAGACATAACTAGGAACTTCCTTTTTGTTTATTAAACACACATGTATTAATGTTTCCATATTAATACAATTATAGCATGTAAAATAAACATTTATCATAAACAAGGAATACAATAATAACCACTTTATTATTGCCTCTCGGGAATATTCCCTTCAATAACTCTCACTAGCCTCAGGTGAGCTAATAGGTGTAACCGTGTATTCACTAGGAGTTTCGGTATTTCCTAGACTAGCCATAGTAGCATCTAGAAAATGACCTAATGAACCACTCGCATCAAGCACAGTAGAAGTAACATCATGAGTATCAGAAGCAGTTTCAGACTCAACAGTAGTAGCAGTGTGTGTAGCATGAGTATGTGGTGGTGGTGTGACAAGCTTACTTATAACAGACGATGAATCAAGAGCAGCAGAGGTGTTTATGACTGTACCTCTTCTTGTAGTGGATGGTAAAATAGGGAACTTTCCATCACGAGACTTCCCCATGATGAAAGGAGTAGCTGTGAACAATAATAGATCCAAGTGAACTTACAAATAAAGCTATGCTCCCTGGCAACGGCGCCAGAAAATAGTCTTGATGACCCACAAGTGTAGGGGATCGCAACAGTCTTCGCGGGTAGTATTACCCAATTTATTGATTCGACACAAGGGGAGCCAAAGAATAGTTGCAAGCCTTAACAACTGAGTTGTCAGTTGAGCTGCACCTAGAAATAGTTCTTGCTCACAGAAGTTTATCAGTAGCAACAGTTTGTAGTAGCAACAACAAAGCAACAACAGCAGTAACAGCAACAGCAACAGTGAAACAAGAGCAATAGTAACAGTAACGGTAACAGTAGAATTCGAGTGCGGTAGGCTTAGGGATGGATGGACGGGCGTTACATGGACGAATCTAAACATGTAACTTTAAGAACTAGGGCATTGCAGATAAATAATAACAAGCATACAAGTACTAAATAATCCTAGGCATGTGCTCCATATATAGTCATACGTGCTCGCAATGAGAACTTGCACAACATCTTCTGTCCAGCGAGCCCGTGGTAGCGGGGCCTCTAGGAAACTACTGGCAATTAAGGTGCTCCTTTTAATAGAGCACCGGAGCAAATCATTAACACTCCATGAACACATGTGATCCTCACACCACAGTCATCCCCTCCGGTTGTCCCAATTATTCTCACTTTGGGGCCTTTGGATCCGGACAATGATATGTGTACACAACTTGCAGATAAGATCACAAACAATACTATCATAATGATTCAATAATAAGTTCAGATCAGAGATGATGGCACTCGGGCCCTAGTGACAAGCATCAAGCACAACAAGTTGCAACAAAGTCAAATAGCACTAATAGAGATACTAGGCACTATGCCCCTAACAGATCTTATTCGATTATATGATAGAACTCATCCAACCTAACAACGTCAGTCCGTGTTAGTTGTATCATTACAGATCTTATGCGGCGGTGGAGCGGAACTCTTTCTGGAAAACTATCGAACCCCCCCTGAGTTTTTAGGTCAGAAGGCAACTTATAGGCGCGGAGGGAGGCCGAGGAGCTGCCTGGGGTGGCCAAACCCCCTCCAGGCGCGGGGTCAGGTGGGCCCTCGCCTGGGGTGGGTCTGGGGCCCCCAGGCCTCCCCTCTGTCTCTCCTTCTGGCTCCGTGGATCTTCTAGTGAGAAATAGTTTTTGGCATATTTTTCAGGATTTTTTCTAATAGTTCATTTTCTGCACAAAAACAAGACACCAAGGTAATTCTGCTAAAAACAACGTCAGTCCGTGTTAGTTGTATCCAAATCACACAAGTTTAGAGGAGAAACAATAGCAAAGTGTTCGAGAAAGTAGATACGTTTTGGACGTATCAGGGGTAATTCATCTTTACTTTATTTTGTTGTGTGCATCTATATTTCTATTAGGACATTGCGTTGTTGTAGAGCCTGGGTATAATTGGTATCTTCGCGGTATTAATATATTCCCTTTATAAAAAAAGAGTTCTTCCATCAAAAAACATTCAGCATGGCGCTACTTCTATGTGTACAAAAATGCAAATGTTGATCTATTGCTATGCTTACGTTCACCGGAAATAGTCATAATCTCTAGTGACCTCTATCAAGATATTTGTTTTACCATACAATTTAAAGCTCTATGCCAATCTAAGTGGCAGAAATTAATATATGAATATATGGACATTGGCATCTCCCTTTTCCTGCAAATCAAAGGGCACTTAGTTAGCGAAGTTTGTATGCTTTGTCAATGTGATAAAATTAATCGATTAAGTTGAATTTTATTGAAATGATTATAAACTTTAGTAAGTTTATTTATAGTGTTAGTCTCTATAATTGTTAAAAAACAACACTTTTAATATTTGTAATTAACGGGACTATTGTTACATCTTTTCTTTGCCAACCCCTGCGCAACATGTAGCAATCGAGGATCCTGCCAGGAGGTTGCTGTTAACCTCTATTAATAAGTACACTAGTGCATATTATGTTGTTTGAATAAGCTCTAGAAATAAAAATGTTTAGTATAAACAAGTAGTATCCTTAATTTACACATGTTATATGCTGAAATCCAATCTAGAGCATCGAGATAACGGGGGAACCCTCCTAAAAGAGTTGTGATTCTTCAGATATAGGTACTCAAGGACTAGATTATGTGGATTTAAAAGATTCGTCTTGTTTGTTAGAGTTGCTTGTACTCTGTTTAATTGATTGGTTACTAGTCTATTAGGAGGCAGGAATTATTTTTTAGGGCACTACTTTGCGTCAGCCGTCTGATTAATGAAACAATTGTTCATGTCCCTGCTAGCAAGACGGCGCCGGTAAAAAAGGCTACCATGAGCAAGAACACGAAGGAGATGCACGGGGTGAGTAGAATGAGAAGGCGCAAAGCCAGGCGATTCATCTCGTCACGATAAATGACGGTTCGGTCTCCGGCGCTGCGCAGTTTGCATATGAGATCGAGGAGGCTCGTATGTCAAGCTTATGTAGGAGTAGTAGTCATTCATCACACGATTGCATTCCTAATTAAAAGATCGATATCTATACCTTACCGCGTTGTTGCAACATCATTACTATGTGGCAAACTAATAATCCCTTGCTATTAGATTTAAATAAAACTCAAGATTTCGAGTGTCTGTCCATTGCAGCATACCCAAACCCGTGTAGCAGAAGTTTTGTACTATTGCAACATTGTTGTAGAATTTCATCTCGTAAGCGGTCAAGCAGCAGGGGATATAGCAGCAGATGGCCAGCAAGGCTGCAGCCAAACACGCCAGGGGCGACATCAACAACTGCAATTGATCACATCATGGAGAAGTGGTAGCAGCCGAGCACGGACTAGATCGCACTCAGCAGTAGAGTGTGGTAGCGCGCAGGAGGTCGGCTAGGAGCTAACGTAGCTGGAAGGTACCGTATGAACCGTCCGCCATCACCTCTGTTGTTCGAAGGCGAGAAGCCACTGATCATCTCGTAAGCGTTGTCTAGTTCGTGGGAGATAATGGGGGAAAGGGAACTGAGGCTAGGGTTACGATGTCACACGAATTTGTGGGAAATTTTGGGCGGTACCCAAGATTTTAAACCCAAAATATTGGGCCGCCTGCGTGAGCTTTAGCGGCTAAATGGGTCCTTTTTATCTCTTACAAACGTTTAGAGACGCTATTATGTTTTCATAGTTTAGCATAGAACAGGCATAGCTTTAGAGAGAATCCTCTCAAAACACTATAGTATGTGTAGCTATAGCCGGGTATTTAAATCTTTGCCTATCGGACAGCCACAGCCGCCACCATGGATCAGATTAGCCTGCAACTTTTATTATTCCTCCACTCACATTTGTACATGTAAACTTTTCGCCTAACCTTTATATATCTCGGGCAACAGGGAGGGAGATAATAATTAAGTAACGTTTGTACTTGTTGCGAGGAGAGAGAGATTGCAGGCTTTAAGTGCACCAAGTCACTAGCATATTTCACTAAGCTATGCTAGTTAATTGATTTGGTGGCTTATGGCATATATGTAGTGGCATATGCTGCTACTGCATATGATTCGATTCGATTCGACTGGCGCATTTTATATGGGAAATGAGCTGTGATCTCTAAGCTAGGTATCTCAGTCGCCAATGTGGAAAAGAAGAGAAGAAAAGAAAGCCAGCATGAAGATGCCGTTAGCTAATGTTTGTGTCGTCGGTGCCCACTAGCTTCGATCGTTGGCAGTTTCCAGTTTCGACGATGATATATGTTGCCAGGTCACTATTAACAGGAAGACCACCAGCAACAACCGGCATGTTTACCAGGGCAAGCAAGCAAAAAGAAGTGACGACTTGGACTGAAAATTGGCTTCAACTGTGGTGGCGTGGTGTGCGTGTGTTCAAACGGGCTTATAGCTCTCATGCGACGTCTTTACGTGAAATTGGAAGGAACACGACATCGTTGAAAAGAATAGCTCGCATGCGACGGTTGTGAGGCAGCTAATATTTCAGGGCCACACGGGCCATAAAACGGTCGGTTGGGACAGCCAGTCAAACCAGTCAAACCAACCGCTTCCGACCGAGAGCGCGCGTCAAACTTTGTTCCAAGATTAGGGTTAAGCCAAACCGGTCGGTTGAGACAGCCAGTCAAGCCAGTCAAACCAACCGCTCGCGACCGAGAGCGCGCGTCACATTGACTGTAGCTTCCCCGACGGCGGCGGACCCCACCCATCGTTCTCGGCGGCGGCGGCGGCGGTAGGGCAATTAATTTAGGCGGCGGCGCTTTCGTTCGACGGTGAAGGTGGTGAGTGCCATTTGAAAGCTAATTCCTCTCTCATTCTTCTCAATTCGAGATCTGAGCGTGCCCATTGATGCTAGATTGTGGAGGCGAGGGTGTGCTGAACGGGGCGAGGGGGAACGAGATAGAGCATGGAGAGGGGACTTCTAATCGGTATATCCCGTATCTCTGCACATAATTTCTCTAAGATTGAGCTCTTTTTTCGCTTCCGCTAGCTCACAGTGCCCGCCAAAAACAGGGGAGACGACGTTGCGCGCCAAACCTTCGAATTTCGCATCAATTTCTTTCCCTCTAGGACTGTTTTAGTTGATGACAGCATGCAACTCATTGAGAAATACACAGTTGTTAAATGGGAGGTGGAATTAGAACATGTTGATCCCCAAGAGCTAATAAACATTGGAGAGGAGGCGGTGAGGAAAATGGTGGAAAAAATTGGGGATAGTGTGGTTTGGGGGCCAGAGCAAGAAGTTTATTGGTTACGATTTGATGATTGCAAATGTGACTATGTTAGGGTTGAGACATGGGAACATATAGTTGATGAAATCAATGAGCGAAACGGTAGGACATGCAAAACTGTTCTGTTTTTAGCAGAGCTCATTGATCTGAAACCTGATTCGAGGGTTGGATATGTGGCCTCGAAGCTGGCTGCTCAGATGGTCGAGGATGATTGGGCTGCACAAAGGCAAGTAATGCCTATACTTACTGAGTTGGAAGTGTTAACAGTGGAGGATGATGCTAATGCACAAGGGGAGGCTGCAGATGCTAATGCACAAAGGATTGTAACTGTTGATTGGAATTCAGTTGAGATACATGACCTGACTGATTTGGTCATTGCACCAATAGATGACATTGAAATGGCAAAGATTTTTGGCATTCCTATAGATGATAGAGACAAGGAGAAGAAGAGGGATGAAGCTGCAAATGATGGTGACAACCATTTAAGAGATGAAGAGGCAGATATAGATCTAGAGTTGTTGGAAAATGCTGCAGTTCATGTAGATGATGCACATGATGATGAGCCAGTAACAGTTTATCACAAAGAGGACCCAGTTATTGAAGTTGGGAGATTGTTTCCAAGCATGAATGAATTCAGAATGTGTTTCAGAACATATGCAGTCAAACGTGAGTTTGCTACCAAGACTATGTGGACTGATAAAAAGAAGTTCTATGCAAAATAGGTAGGTTATGATGGTGGTGCCAAGCTTTGCAAGTGGTATATATCTGCTAGACGCCAACCTGATGGAAGGACAATAAGAGTGAATCAAATTCCAAAACCTCATACTTGCATTACAAGTTCTCAAACAGTTACAAAGATGACATCACAATTATAGGTTGCAGAAAAGATCAAGCCCATTTTAGCCACAACACCAAACAGCACTGCAAAGAGACTGAAAATAGACTTGGAAAAGCAGTACCCCATTAAGCCGAATTATACTACAGTGTGGAAGGCAAAGCAAAGGGCAATGAAAGAGCTATATGGTGATTGGGCAAATACCTTTCGAATGCTTTATAACTTCAAAGCAGAAGTAGAGAAGAGGTGACCTGGCAGTGTTGTGGAGATAGATACTGAGGTAACAGCTAATGGGAAAGTCTTCTTCTCTAAATTCTTCATGGCTTTAAAGCCTTGCATCGATGGCTTCAAAGCAGGGTCCCGTCAATATTTGAGTATAGACTCATCTTTTTTGACTGGAAAATGGAATGGTCAACTAGTAGCATGCAATGCTTTAGATGGACACAATTGGATGTTCCCTGTAGCTATTGGCATGTTTTAGTCTAAGACAGAGGCATCATGGACATGGTTCATGATGGAGTTGAAAAGATGCATAGGGCCAGTCTCTCCATTGGCAGTGCACACAGATACATGTAAAGGTTTAGAAAATAAAGTGAAGATTGTTTTCCCTCATGCTGAGCAGAGGGAGTGCTTCGGCGATATGTGGATGAATTTGATCAAAAAATTCAGAGGAGATGATTTTGGACGCATGTGGCCAGAAGTAAGATCTTACACCAGACAGACACATTCATATCACCTTGAGAAGATTAAGGCGGCATGCTCTGAGGAGGATAGGGTCAAGTTTTGTACATGGTTGGAAACCTACCATTCTCTTTTATGGTACATGTCAGGTTTTAACACTGTCATCAAATGTGATCATACCAACAATAATTTGGCAGAAAGTTTCAACAACAAAGTGAAGGAGTTAAAAGACTTGCCTGTCCATGACATGGTTGATCAGATCAGGATCATGATCGTGAGGTTGTGGAAATTGAGAAGAAGGCTTGGTGATGTTCTTCAAGGAGATAAGCTTCCTGATGTTGTGCAGCAGGTGGTCAACAGGAGCAGAAATCTTGCACATTTGCGTGTTGAGTAATCCTCATTGTGGGGTGCTGAAGTCAGAGATACAAAGACTGGAAGGAGGCATGTTGTTGACACTCAATTGCATGAATGCACATGCCTTGAGTGGCAACACACTGGGAAGCCTTGTGAGCATGCCATACTTTTCTTGGCCTCCAAACACAAGCTAAATATGCACCCATATTTGCATGAGTATTATTCTGTAGCAAAATTCAAGGCTGCATATGGAACACCAATTCCAGCACTTACAGATCAGTCTTAGTGGCCTAAAGTGGACATTCAGTTCTCCTTGTGTCCTCCTTTGATGAAGAGAAAGGCTAGCAGGCCCAATCAGAGTAGATTCAAGGCTTGGTTTGAGAAAGGTGGGAGCAGCAAGAAGGGAAAGAAAAATGAAAAGAAAGATGCCAAGCCAAAAAGGGCCCAAAAAGGTAACAAGAATAGATGCAAACTCTATGAAGAACTTGGACACCGAGCTGGCTCTACCAAGTGCAGATACACTGCTGAAAAGCCAAAGTATGTTCATCCAAAATCTATCCCATTTCTTGTTGATGATTTTTCTTCCCCATCTAACTTGCTTGTTTTTAGGAGGAAGCGTGAAGAAAAAGGCCCACCTCTTGTTGTTGACGAATGCTGGCCAATGAAAAGGGCAAGAATCAATGGCCAAAGAAAGAAGAGAACTAACCAGATCATGTTTGGTGCTGCTGAGGTGTAATCTGAATTTGTTTAGGAGGATGATGTCCAAACTGTTGAGGTTTTAGGGCACACCGTTTCTAATTTGGAAGCTCTGGTGCAAAATGAGGGTCAAAATGAGCATGTTGTTGAGGCTCTAGTGCAAAATGTGCCTGTTGTTGAGGCTCTGGTGCAAAATGAGCATGTTGTTGAGGCTCTGGTGCAAAATAAGCCTGTTGTTGAGGCTCTGGTGCAAACTGACCATGTTGATGAGGCTCTGGTGCAAAGTGACCATGGTGATGAGGCTCTGGTGCCAGATAGTGTTGTTGAGGAGGTGCAGGAGGTGAAGGAGACTCTTGGACGTGCTATGGGGAGGCCAGATGGTAATGGTAAGAAAAAGAAGAGCATAAACCTGTTGTGTGGTGTGAAACTTGTGAAGGAAAAGAAAACGAGGGGTAAGAAGAGCCAAAAGAAATAGACTTTGAATTTGGCACTTGTTGTTGTTGTAAACATTTGTTATTATAATAATTTGGCAGTTTTTGTTGTTGTAAATATTTTTTATTATAATAATTTGGCACTTGTTGTTGATAATTTGGACAAAATTCAAATATGATGGTAAATTTGAATTTCAACAAATGTATCTATGTACTTTTCTATGTTTGTATGAGCTTTTAATGTTTTTATCATATGTAGAGTACAACTCATCCTCACCCTGATCCCTTTTATGAAGTACAACTCATCCTCACCCTGATCCCTTTTGTGAAGTACAACTCACCCTCACCCAAAATGTGGTAGAAATAAGCTCCAAAGCTAGGGTAAACCTCCCTATTTCTAAGCAAGTTTTTTTCGACCATTTCTGAAACCAAGTTTGATATTTTTCCTCACAACTATGTCACATAACATGACACCATGCGAAGGTTTTGTATTTTTTTGATTTTTTTTAATTAGTTATGCACATTTGAATGTCTGGTCAAACTTTTTGAAGGGTTTTCATAAATATTCTTAGCTAGGGGCTGAGGTTCACAAAACTAGCATTGGATCTCTGATGAAATAGCATGTTGTGAACCTAAAAATGATTTTTACAAAAAATCATCAGCGTGAAATCATGTACATGTAGTTCATATCTTACCCACTTCCAACCGATTCGGCAGGATTTGTCTTTTTCACCAGGGACGGAATAAAAGGTTTGAGATACTCAAGTTGGGAAATTGTACATGCTAGGTGGTCTAGTATTTTTGAAAAATAGGATGTTACCATTTTGGAACTTCAATTTGGTGGTTGCTTCACAAATCCCCCCTCTTTCGGCACTCAGAAAATAGAAAATGGATTTTCTGTGCGTCGAAAAGGAAAACTTTATACTACAACATTGTTAATCATCCCATTATACACATGCATGCCCAATATGGGCACATTATCATAAACTATTCCTTGATTCTAGCCATATCATTGATCATTTGACCCGAAAGCCAGAAAACCTCGGAGGAGATAGGTTATTTTGTGAAGGGTTTTTTGAAATATGATCAATAGACCAAGTTTGGTATTTTTCCTCACAAGTATGTCACATAACATGACACCATGCGAAGGATTTTTATTTTTTTTGATTTTTTTGAATTAGTTATACACATTTGAATATCTGGTCAAACTTGTAAAACCCCGTTGACTGCATCCTAAACCCAGCTAACCCTAAGGCCGAATGAGGAACGTAGATCTAACCCTAGCGCGACACTGTGGCCGTCCGATCGCGTCTTCTAGAAGGATTCCGCGGGTGGCTCTGGGCGATCCGTGGAAGGGGTTGTTCTGCAACCTGATTGGTTGGCATCTCTTAGAAGGATTTCGTGGCTAGCTCTTGGCGATCCGTGGGATGGATAATTCTGGAATCTGATTGACTCACATCGTTTTTCTATGAACAGATAAGGTATAGCGTGGCACACTCCATTGACCGTTGGACCGAGCGTGGCATGCGAGGGCGCTGGGCGGGGCGGGTTGCACCATGCATGCATGCTATGCATCGTGTCGCAGTCTAGCTATTTTGCTTGTAGCCAACCGATGCAGCACCGCGGCAGCGTATTTACTCCCTCCGTCGCAATAAGTGTACGTCTAACAACTTTTTTCAGTCAAACTTACTCCCCTCTGGTTTATGCGCCATAAAAAAAGTCAATATTTATGAACTTTGACTACGTATATAAGAAAAAATATCAAAATCTAAAATATGTAATAAATATAAGGTACAGCGTGACACACTCCATTTACCGTTTGACCGAGCGTGGCATGCGAGGGCACTGGGCGGGACGGGCTGCACCATGCATGCA
The DNA here is from genome assembly GCA_910589765.1 of Avena atlantica. Classification (NCBI taxonomy): domain Eukaryota; kingdom Viridiplantae; phylum Streptophyta; class Magnoliopsida; order Poales; family Poaceae; genus Avena; species Avena atlantica. The sequence continues at coordinate 444,974,243 of OU342738.1, read as the reverse complement.
TGCTATGCAGCTGCCTCTCGCGTCGCAGTCTAGCTATTTTGCGTGTAACAGCGCTGCAGCGTATTTACTCCCTCCGTCGAACTACTTTCTTCAGTCAAACTTACTCCCCTCCGGTTCATGCGCCATAGAAATAATATCAAAATCTAAAATATGTAATAAATATAATTAGATTCACCATAACACATACTTTTATATTATATAAAATTGATATTATAAACTTAGTTTCATACTCCCTCTATTCCCTCTAATTGACATCCCTCTGATTACTCCCACCGATTTTTCGGCGATTTTTCTTCTCACCCATTGAGTTTCCATGTGTGAGTTTGTTACATGCGGTGTGTAAAAACGAACTAGTTTGCTGCATGTCGTGTGACAACTACCTTTGTCCTAGATTCCTGCATTTATTATCGAGTAAATCAAGGCTAAATTCAATTTTCTCTTTTATTTTTCACTTCCAATGAACAACTATCTTGGACGTTTTTTCTCTCTTTCCCATTAATGCATGCATGCATGCAGGGGCGGGGGCGACGGTGCAGGGGTCACGTCGCATCCTAGCAATTTTTTTTTTGCACTGACCGTATTGATCACGCAAGCGCACGCGTGACAACGCTGGATTCCCACGCCGCCCTTCACGCCCCGCCCTCAATAAATAGGCAAAACGCCTTTGCCTCCTCATCTCATCTTGCCCCTCGTCTTTAACCTCGAGCCCGTCCCTTTGCCTCCACCCAGCCCCAAACCCCAAAAAACACTCCGGCGACCATGGCGACCTCCCCCCCGTTTCCCTTCGGAATCCGAAGTAAGCGACGAGGACAACCACCCGGACCACAAGCAGGTCTGGGAGCAGGAGGCGCCCACGCGACCGAGGCGTGGCAAAAAGGGGGGCGATGCAAAGCCCCGCCCTGCCCCTGGGCCCAGGGCCACATCATCCACAACCCCCTCCCCGACGGCAACCTCCCCGACGACGGCCCCTCCGAAGAGTATTGGAAGCCGACGGAGAAGGAGGAGGAGGCAGAGCTGGCTTCTTACGCCAAGTGGGAGGAGAAGCAGGCCGCGCTCGCCTTGAAGAAATGGCGCAAATGGGAGGAGGAGGACCGACGAGAGGCCAATCGCTGGGCCTTCCAGGAGGAGCAGCGGCGGCGAGAGCAACGGGAGAGGGTGGCGGCTTGGAATGCTGCGGTGGCGGCTTGGAGGGCGGCGGTACCGACACCGCCCCCACCGCCGATGGAGTAGGGCGGCCGCCGGGCTAAACCCACGTAGTAGCTAGGGTTAGGGTTTAGCCCAGGGTTTAGGCGCCTAGTTGCCCTTCCCTTCTATATTGTACCCCTTTTCTTTTATTGTAATGTTATCGGGCTATCTAATATATGTAATGTTATCTAATATATTATCTATCCCGTGTTTTACTCGTGCCCGCAATATTTATAATATGTTATCACTCGACTTGTGTTTTATTGTATTGTCATTTGTCAAAACACCCAAAACAACAAGTGCATAAAACAAAAGACACAAAAACAAGTTCTCATATAATACTCGTGCAATATTTATAAAATGAGTGAAATTAGAAAAGCTCAAAAGGAAGAATAAGTTAACGTTATGATGGTTGATTATTTTCAAACAACACATGGTTCATTTTCAAACAACACATTTACATATTTACATAAGTTAAAGGGGAGCCCAAGTTATGTTAGTTAAATGGATGCCCTTGGCTTTCATTTATATATTTACTTCCGCAAAAAATAAAAGATTGCGACCTGAGCACGAGTATCTGCACATCCACACGTCTCTAGTTAAATTGTAACGTGAGTACCATTTTTTTTTGCCCAATCTACAAGTAGTTACTATTGGGCCTGGATACAACCATTTTGTCCTCGCTAAGTTCTATTTGGACCTGGCCTTTTTCATTCACTCCTCGTCAATTGTTTTTTTAACTTTTCAACCCCTCCCCCTCCCCTGCATACTGATAAAACTGAAGGAACACTAACGAAACTGAAGAAACACTGATTTTGAAAACAGAGCAGCTCAAAATTAGCCCGAATTTGTGTTGCATTTTATTCAAGCCAAAGACATAGACCATTACATCCATTACAAAGCATCACTCAAACACTGATTGCGCTGTCTAATGACTAATGATCAGGAGATAAACTAATCCGAGAGAAATTACACAAAAATAAAAAAAACCGGCCATCAGATTGTCCTGCTTCTTCAATTCGATGATTTGCCTTAGGTGCTTGTTCATCTTCTTAAGCTCGGCCTTCACTTCCGCATCCACCGTAGTACCAGCGGAAATGGGGTTGCCACACCCCAATTGCTCCACCACTGACGGGTTTTCGAGCTCCCGGGATGCTACCTCCACCCCAATTCGCTCGATGTACTCATCAAGCCACTCAAAATGCACACATTTTGGCAGTTCCTGAAATCGCAGAGATGAACCCTAATTCCCAATTCGATGAAATGCATGAAATTTCGAAAGAAAAGCGAGAAATTGGCGCTCGGAACACTCAGATCTCACCTTTCCTGGCTTGGGCTTGCTCTCACACTTCACAAATTCCCGGCCAATGTTGCCGTTCTTGTCGGTGGATGTGACAAGCCGCTTCAGGGGCGCGGTATGGGGGCAATCGGGGCACCTCCTCATCGGCACCGCACCATACCGAGGCCATGAACGGAGGGAGGCTGAAGCAGAGCTCGACATCCCTCGCCGGTGTTGCCGCACTTGCTCGCCGGAGAAGAAAACGAAAGGGGATGAGATGCTAGAACGGTGGTGGGAGTGCTCGGGTGCGGTGACGGATCGGGGCCAACGGCTCTCTTCAACCACAGCATGGGTCCCACGATATGAGGTGGACATCAGGTGAGTTCCGTCGTGACGTGGAGAGGCTGTGGGTCCTACTGTGCTCAGCTGATTCGAATTCGTTGATGGTCTCGTGAGGTTAAGTGGAAGTGTCGCACGAGAGTTTATTTGCCGCTTTAGAAGTGTCGCATGCGAGCTATTCTTTGCAACGATATCATGTTCCTTCCAATTCCGCGTAAAGACGTCACATGGGAGCTATAAGCCCGTGTTCAAACAGAGTTTCAAATGGAATGGATGGATATTCTGAGGGGATATCCACATTATCGTCCTTTATTCGTGATTCGTCCAATTCACCTCCCTATTGATCCAGCGGGACACAGCTAAAGGGTCAACGCAGAAACAAAGAAACAAAGTAGATCGGTTCAAATTACTACATTGACTAACGGATGGAGTGCAGGTACATATAGAAACACGATGATGAACAGGTCGCCGTATTGTCATTAGTAAATTCGCAAATTGATCATTTTCTGCGCAAGTTGGACAGACGGCCGGCCGCTTGCTGTTGCGTCGACCGGAGGCAGCACTTGACAGAGACACTGAACGGAGATCGATGTAAATCGTCATTGACTAGTATATCACACGATGAGCGCTGTCACCGTCTCCTAAACGAACCCGCGAGATCGAACTAGTGGAGACAGCTACATGAATTGGCAGTACGTTTGTGAAGTTGGAAAAACATATACTACTAGGAGAAGATCGGTTCAAATCAATTATTGACTAATCGATCCAGTAGTGCAGGTAGGTGTGGAGACACATGATGCATGGATGAACCGGTCGCCGTTGTAGAAAATAAGGACGGGAACGATAGCCCCTTTCCGTGGCTTCGGTTACGTGTTATAGAACAAGAAAAAACCCCTTGTGTGGCATACTACAAAGATTATATGTATACGAGTGGAGTACTACTCCATCTCGTATACGCCCTAAGTATAACTCTAACACTCCCCGCTTAATCGAAACCTGGGAGAGGTTGAGATTACGCTTAAATTTATCGAGCTTTGTAGTACATAAAATCTTGATAAAACCATCTGCAATTTGATCTTTGCTAGAAATAAATCTCACATCAAGTTTCTTTGCAGCAATCCGTTCTCGAACAAAGAAATAGTCAATTTCAATATGCTTAGTGCGAGTATGAAAAACTGGATTAGCAGATAGAAACGTAGAACCAAGATTATCACACCATAAGCATGGTTTTTCCTTGAGAATGATACCAAGCTCGCGAGCAAGAGCTTCAACCCAAATATTTTCAGTGGTAGCATTAGCTATAGCTTTATATTCTGCCTCTGTACTAGAATGGGAGACTGTTGCATGTTTCCGAGCACTCCAAGAAATAAGATTAGCACCAAAAAATATAGCAAACCCACCTGTAGACCGTCTATCATCAAGATCACCTGCCCAATCTGCATCAAATTAGGCACTAAGAAGAGTAGATAACGATTTCTGAAAAGTAAGTCCAATCCTTTTGGTGTCATTTATGTACCTCAAGATCCTTTTTACTGATGTCCAGTGTGTTGTGGTGGGAGCATGAAGGTATTGAAAGACTTTATTAACAGAAAAACACAAGTCAGGTCTAGTAAGAGTAAGATATTGAAGAGCTCCAACAATACTTCTATACTGAGTACAATCCTCTGGACCAAGTGGCGTACCCTCAGTTAATGATAATTTGTCATTAACTGCAAGAGGTGTAGGACACGGTGAGCAATGCTGCATACCCACACGCTGAATGATGTCATTAGCATACTTTTCCTGATTCAACAACAAACCATTGGAGTGCTTATGAACCTCAAGACCCAAGAAATAATGCAAATCACCAAGATCTTTTAGAGCAAAATCTATACTAAGAGTACACAGAAGAGCTGATATAGCAGAGCCGGACGAACTGGTAACAATAATGTCATCAACATATATGAGGAGAAACATAGTGATACATTCCTTGTTGAACAAAAACAGAGACGTATCAGCCTTGGATGGAATAAAACCCATAGTATGAAGCTTGGCAGTGAGACGAGAGTACCACGCTCAAGGAGCCTGCTTCAAACCATAAAGAGCCTTATCCAGTTTACAAACATAATTAGGAGTAGCGGAAGACTGGAACCCTGGTGGTTGTTTCATATAAACCTCCTCTTCCAGAACACCATGTAAGAACGCATTCTTGACATCTAGCTGCCTTACAATCCATCCTTTTGAGACTGCTACAGAGAGAACAAGTCTAATAGTGGCAATTTTAACAACAGGGCTAAAATTATCCTCATAGTCAATGCCATACCGTTGTTTAAACCCCTTTGCAACTAACCTTTCCTTATACCTTTCAATACTGTCATCAGCATGTCTTTTAATACGGTAGACCCACTTATAATCAATCACATTTTTCTTGGAGCCTGATGGAACAAGATGCCAGGTTTTGTTGTGAATGAGTGCATCATATTCCTCTTGCATTGCTTGCTTCCAATTTTTTATCAAAAAGAGCATCCTTTAGATTTTGAGGTTCTCCTATAGATGTCAACAAAGCATATCTAACAGTGCCATCGGTATATTTTTTAGGTTGTCGAATACCTTTTTGCAAACGTGTTTGCACACCAACAGCAGGAGGTGACATAGTGTGTGGCTGCACAGAAGATCCGAGCTGCTGAACCTGGGCAGGGGATGCGTCGTTGTCCCGCGGTGAGACAGACGCGGAGGGATCCTGGGCGGGAGATGTGTCGCTTTCGACGGCGTTGTCCTGGTCGCTATCACGTGGCGACGCAGACGCGGAGGGAGGCAGCGACGTGGCAGCATCGTAGTGGTGCGGAGGGGGCGAGGGGGACCGCGAGGGAGACCGGGCCTGGCGGGGCTCTGCCCGCCCAGATGTGGCGTCCCCGGACTCGCCCGCACGCGCGCTTCCAGGAGAGGACGGCGGGTCCCAGGCGGGCTCTGACTCTAGAGAATCAGAGGGGACAGGCGCACGATCCGAGGAGGATCTGTGCCGCGTATCGGCCTCGGGATCGGGCCGAGGAGCTCCTGTAACATTGTTCCCTTGTGTTTCATGATTTGATGTGTAATTTGCAGCAGTTTCACCAGAATTTGGCACAATATTTTGGGACAATCTTGATGCCTCCAGAGTAGGAACCTGTAGAACAGGAATAACAGGAATGTTGTGCACATATTGATCATTAGCAAGCGCACCCCCATTGTGTGAGTTTGAGTTTGGCGTGTCATATGGAAGAAGTAGAAGTTCCTCACGGAGACGGCGACCAACATTAGGATGCAACTCAGCAAACGGAAAAATGTTTTCATCAAAGACCATATCACGAGAAATATAGACTCGACCAGTTGTAACATCTAGACATTTTACTCCTTTATGACGAAAACTGTAACCAAGAAACACGCATCGTTTGGATCGAAAAGAAAGTTTGTGTTTATTGTAGGCGCGAACATTTGGCCAGCATGCACAACCAAAAACACGAAGAGACTCATAGTTTGGTTTGACATGAAGAAGCTTTTCAGTGGGGGACTCAAGATTAAGAACTTTTATGGGCAACAAGTTTATAAGAAAAGTGGCAGTGATGAAAGCATCATCCCAATACTTGAGAGGCGTAGAGGCATTGGGAAGCAAAGCAAGGCTAACTTCGACAATATGACGATGTTTGCGTTCAGCAGAACCATTTTGTTGATGAGCATGAGGGCATGACACATGATGAACAATGCCTACTCGCTGAAACAAGGTATTTAACTTATCATACTCACCACCCCAATCAGTTTGCATAGTGAGGATCTTTGTACCAAATTGTCTTTCAACATATTGTTGAAAATCAAGAAAGACTTGATAAACATCAGAACGTTTTTTAAGCAAATAAATCCAAGTGTACTTGCTAAAATCATCGATGAAGCTTACATAATATGCATGTTTGCCTACAGAAAGAGGAGCAGGACCCCATACATCAGAGAAAACTTGTGCCAGAGGCACTGTAGAAACACTAGTGGAAACAGGATAGGGTAGCTGGTGACTCTTAGCCTGTTGGCATGGATCACATATGTAAGAATTTATTTCTGGAGTATAAGCCAAATTATGCTTCCTAAGAACTTGCTGAACAATAAAGGATGATGGATGCCCTAAGCGACGATGCCACGTGGAGGATGAAGGCTTGACGGTGACAAGAGCATGCTTGGAAGATGACCCCATGGAAACTGGAACAAGGGGATAGAGGCCACCTTCACATGGACCTCTAGACATGATTTGTTGTGTGGCCTTGTCCTTAATCAAGAAAAATAAAGGATGAATTTCAATATTGGCATTATTGTCTAGAGTGATTTTATGTGCAGAAAGCAAGTTCATGGAAGCATCAGGAACATGAAGAATATTTTTGAGTTTAAAAGAACATTGCGGGGTTTGCAAAACTGAATGACCAATATGAGCAATTTCCATACCTTGTCCACTAGCATTGTGAACTTGATCACGACCATTGTAGGGCTCATGAAGTTGAAGCTTGTTGAGTTGTCTTGTGGTGTGATTGGTTGCTCCTGTATCAATCACCCAGTTTGTATCAACACCATAAGCACCTTTGACATCCTTGGAGGCATCATCATCATCATCGCCGTAGCGCCACCAACAGTCGGCAGCTGCATGACCCTCCTTTTTGCAGATTTGGCAAAAGACACCGTCCTGCCATGGTGTGGCAACACGGCCACGGTCCTTACGCCCCCCTTTGCGCTATTGGTTCGTGTTGCGAGGAGGATCCTGACGCGGTGGCGATGGAGGAGGCTGCGCTGGTTGTGAAGGAGGACGGTAATAGTGTTGTGGAGGGGGCTGCATATAGGATGGTTGAGTGGTGGGGAAGGGTAGGAGAGGTGGCTGGAATTGCATGACAAGGGGTGGGTGTTGTGGGTAGGATAGAGGATATGGGGCATAGTAGGGCTGCTGTGGTGGCGGGTTGTAGGGGGCAGGTGGAGGCTGCGACATAGGGTAAGAATAGGGTGTTGGCGTGGGAGGTGTGGGTGGTCGAGAAGGCATCAGGAGGGCGACGAGACGCGGCATTAATAGATGACATGAAGGACCCCGAGGCTTGTCCTGAAGATTGAAGTATGAGGTCTCGATTTTCACAAGCGAGGAGCTGAGAACACATATCAGTAAGAGTTGTGGAGGGGACAACATTAATGGCCGACACCAGATGGTTGAAGGAGCCATCCAAGCCATTGAGTATGTAGTCCTTGAGATCGTCGTCATCGACAGGCTTGCCGGCGGAAGCAAGTTCCGAAGCAAACCCCTTCATCTTGGTGATGTATTGTTGAGCTGTGAGGTCAAGCTTTTTTGTATTGGTGAGGGCACCTCGCAGGCTCGAGACCTTGGACTTGGATTGCGAGGAGAAGAGAGAAACCAGGGCTGCCCACACATCTGCAGCGTGGGGAAGGCCATAAACATGGGGAAGAACATCCTCCAAGAGTGAATTCACCAGGAAACTCACGACCTGTTGATCCCTGGTGATCCCGGTATCATAGTTGGGGTTGGGCATAGTGATCTTCTTCTGGTTCTCATCTTTGACTTCAAGGGTTGTAGGTGGAGCCTTGTCGGTGCCGTCAAGAAGACCCATGACACGAGCACCACGGAGGATGGGCATCGCTTGAGTCTGCCAGGAGAGGAAATTGTCACGGGTTAGCCTCATGGCCGGAGGAGTACCGGCGGAGAACGAAGGAGAGGATGAAGAGGGCGTCGACATTGGTCCTGATAGATGGATCTAGGGTTTTGGTGGAGAAGGGTTTTAGAAGGGATTTTGGATGTAAAATTGTGGGGAATTGGTAGAGGGGAGGGAGGTGAAGGTCCTGATGTGAGTTTGGAGGAAGATCGTCGGAGGAGAGGGAGCAGCGGCGGCGGTGAGAGCACCTGCGGCGGCGGCAGCTAGAGGGGAAGAGGTCGGCCTGATACCATGTAGAAAATAATGACGGGAACGATAGCCCCTTTCGGTGGCTTCGGTTACGTGTTATAGAACAAGAAAAAGCCCCTTATGTGGCATAATAAAAAGATTATACATATACGAGTGGAGTACTACTCCATCTCGTATACGCCCTAAGTATAACTCTAACAGCCGTATTATCAGTAATATTTATATACAAGGAGTACTAATGTATTATTACTCCTACTCAAGTACTCCCTCTGATCGGGATTTATAGGTCTTACGCGCATACCTAGATTGTTAATTTGACCAATAAAATATAATTTATATATCACAAAAGTTATACCGTTAGAAAATATAACCTCTAAAGTTTCTAATGGTATAATTTTTATGCTATATTATTTATATTTTGTTATTCAAATTGACAATCTAGTTATCCACGCGGGACTTGTAATTCAAAACGGAGGGAGTAGTGTATTGATGGAGCTGCTGCTGCACGCCAGCAGAAACAATTCCAATCAACACAACCGCGTAGGAAGGCACATGCGTGAGATTGTGCTTAGTATATCACCCTTTTGGTAGCTGGCGTTAGTTAGATCATGCGTTAAGTCTAATTACATTATTGAATCGTGAGATGTGTGGTCCGGGACATAAGACAGTACACCAAAATCGCAACTAAGGGCACCGGCAGGGCGATGGTACAACAGATTCGGTTGATCGTCGAGTGCATCCTTAGAACTGCAGCAAATTTAGTCTTACAAGGAGAGAAAAGACATCATTGGTACTAGTAAATTCCTGAAAAATCCCATAGACCCGTTAGTGAATGGTATGGCATGCCTAAAATTTAGTCTTACAAGGAAAGTTAACTCCTAGGCTTTAATAACTCGGGTCTAGAACCTGCTTTAGGACTTGCGATGTTTCATACTCTGAAATAAATATAAATATTTATTCATTTTAATTAATTAAATATTTTTGTTAACACTCGGGAAATGGTTTGAGAAAAAAAGGCTCTTTTCAAACACCTTCTACACTCTAGAATATAGTATTTTTACACCTTAATATGCATGGAATTATATTACTTACATCTAAGGGAACGAACAAACTATAGATATATCTATTGACTTGTTTCTTAAATGGTGCACATTAAGCTTTTTGCCGAGATGTTTACGGATAAGAGAAAACGGACAAAAAGATGTAAATACCCACTAAGGCACGTGAGTGTTACTAATGTATGGATGCATGTTATTTGGGTTTACTCATTGTTTTTGGAGTGGCACACGATTTATTTGAGATTTTCTTTGCTAGGAATGTAGCAGAACAATAACTTGGCATTCTAAACAAAGTATATTTTAAAATTATTCAAAGTTTCCTTCTGACCACAAGCTTTGATTGTAAAACAATACAATTGTATCTTAATATTTTAAAAAGGTGTTATGCGTGTAATTTTATTAAGTGTGATAGGCAACTATATTATATTACTTAAAAGAGGTAGATACGTGATAGGCAAAGTTGTCCGATCTTTCGATTAGATGATGATAGTCGATTCGGTGGAGTTCGGGCTTGACAATCCGATTACACGTGCGAGCACGAGCACCAATGCAATCGCTAGGCTAATCTCCTGGAGGTTACCGATCCTGCGGGAACACGATCAGCCTGACCAGCGAGGGTCTTAATTCCTACCTGAAATCGAGAACAAGTAAGAACCAATATTGCAATCAAGATATTGCGGATTAAGAGGAAAGCTTTATTGAAGAGGTGGGATCCTGAATAGGTGCGAAGTACAAGAGGCCTCTGCGACGCTCGAGCCTTGGCGAAGTTGCGACTATGGCTAACTTAATGTCTAAACAAAATCCGAGTCTAGGGTGACGGCTATGGGGAGTATTTAAGGGCGAAAAGGTGGGGTTTCGGCCAGCCATGGAAGTGATGGCCGAATCCAACCCTAAAAGTCCTTTTCCCCTCAAATACGGACTCTAAAAAGTAGCTAATTAAAATCCTGCGAAAATTACATGGGCCTGGCCCAAAATAAAGGTGTCGCAGCACCATATTAAGCTATGGACGAATTCGTAAAGTATTGATCTTGAATATTTCGTCCAAGCCTTCTTTCTTCATTATGGTGGCCTTAAAGTTCTGAAATCTTCATCCGTGGCATTTTCTTGGATCATCATATGCTTGCTGCCATCTCCATGCATGGCCATGCTCCAATGCTTGTCCCTCTCATCCATGTTTGGTCCATCATTCCTAAGAGTAAGAAATACATCTGATTTAGGCAGCATCATATTCTCATGTATGTGAGAAATAGTTCCAAGAAACGAAAGTACCTGATAGTTAAGTTGTTTGGCACGAGATCTTGTGATGGGTCCTTGTATGTGTGTAGCTGAAGGTACAACGGTTGTATTAATAGAAGGGATATCCACATCATGCTCCCCTTCTTGAATTGAAGTCGTCCTCGACGCAATCTCATCTTCCTCACCAAAGTAAGGCTTCAAATCTGCAATGTTAAACGTAGGACTAACCGTACCAAAGTCTGCAGACAACTCAAGTTTATATGCATTATCATTTATTTTCTCTAACACCTTAAAGGGACCAGCAGCACGTGGCATTAACTTAGACTTGCGTAAATCAGGAAAACGATCTTTACGCAAATGTAACCAAACAAGATCACCAACATCAATAGGTAAAGTCAATAAATCAATAGGTGCATGAGGAACAAAACCATACACAATCTCAAATGGGCACATCTTTGTGGTAGAATGCAGCGAACGATTATAAGCAAATTCTATATGAGATAAACACTCTTCCCACAATTTTAAGTTCTTCTTTAAAACAGCCCGCAACATAGTAGACAAAGTTCTATTTACTACTTCAGTTTGACCATCAGTTTGGGGATGACATGTAGTACTAAAGAGCAATTTAGTCCCCAACTTAGCTCATAAACATCTCCAAAAGTGGCTAAGAAATTTAGTATCACGATCAGAGACAATAGTATTTGGCACACCATGCAAACGAACAATTTCACGAAAGAACAAATCAGCAATATGCGCAGCATCATCCGTTTTATGACAAGGAATAAAGTGTGCCATCTTAGAAAACCGATCCACAACAACAAAAATACTATCCCTCCCCTTCTGTGTTCGTGGCAATCCCAAACAAAGTCTATAGAAATATCCTCCCAAGGAACACTAGGAATAGGAAGAGGCATATATAAACCATGTGGATTAAGGCGAGACTTAGCTTTTTGACAAGTAGTGCAGCGTGCCACAAATCGCTCAACATCTCGACGCATACGTGGCCAAAAGAAGTGTGCAGCAAGAACATCCTCCGTCTTCTTGACACCAAAGTGTCCCATCAGTCCTCCTCCATGTGCCTCCTGTAATAACAAAAGACGAATAGAACTATCTGGAATGCATAGTTTGTTAGCACGGAACACAAATCCATCATTGAAGATGAACTTGTTCCAAGTTCTACCATCTCTACAATTCTGCAACACATCTTTAAATTCAGCATCATGCACATATTCTTCCTTAATAGTTTACAATCCAAATATTTTGAAGTCAAGTTGAGATAACAAAGCATAACGGCGCGACAAAGCATCAGCAATAATATTATCTTTACCCTTTTTATGTTTGATAACATAAGGAAAAGACTCAATAAATTCAACCCACTTTGCATGACGACGATTCAACTTAGCTTGACTACGAATATACTTCAAAGATTCATGATCAGAATGAATAACAAATTCCTTAGGCCATAGATAATGTTGCCAAGTTTCTAATGTCCAAACCAACGCATATAATTATTTATCATAAGTAGAATAGTTCAGACTAGCCCCACTCAATTTCTCACTAAAATATGCAACAGATTTTCCCTCTTGTAATAACACCCCTCCCAAACCAATTCCACTAGCATCACATTCAAGCTCAAAAGTCTTAGTAAAATCAGGAAGTTGGAGTAAGGGAGCATGTGTTAGCTTATCTTTCAATATGACGAAGGCCTGTTGTTGTGCATCGCCCCAAACAAAGGGCACATCCTTCTTGGTAAGCTCATTCAGCGGCGCGGCAATTGATCCAAAGTCTTTGACAAAGCGCCTATAAAAACCAGCGAGGCCAAGAAAACTCCTCACTTGTGTGACCGTCTTGGGCTGCGGCCAATTCTCAATAGCTTCAATCTTGGATGGATCCACTTCAATACCCTGTGATGTAACAACATAGCCAAGAAACGCAACTCGATTGGTGCAAAAGGTGCACTTCTTAAGGTTACCAAACAAACGTGCATCACGTAAAGCATTGAAAACAGCACGTAAATGGTCCAAATGATCCTCTAAAAATTTGCTATAAGTCAGAATATCATCAAAGTAGACTACCACAAAACGTCCAATGAAAGCACGTAAAACTTCGTTCATTAATCTCATGAAAGTGCTAGGTGCATTAGTTAAACCAAACGGTATTACTAACCACTCATATAAACCGAACTTAGTTTTAAATGTTATTTTCCATTCATCTCCTAATTTCATACGAATCTGGTGGTAACCACTACACAAATCAACTTTAGAAAACATGGTAGAGCCACTCAATTCATCAAGCATGTCATCTAAACGTGGAATAGGATGACGATATCGAATATTAATATTATTGATAGCTCTACAATCAGTACACATGTGCGAAGAACCATCTTTCTTAGGTACCAAAATAATAGGAACAGCATAGGGGCTAAGGGACTCACGAATATAATCCATGTCGAGTAGTTCCTGAATTTGGTGTTGTATCTCCTTTGTCTCCTCTGGATTGGTTCTATATGGCGCGCGGTTGGGCAACGTGGCACCAGGAATTAGATCAATTTGGTGCTCAATTCCTCTAATAGGAGGTAGTCCTGGTGGTAGCTCAGCGGGAAAGACGTCCTCATATTCCTGCAAAAGGTTAGCAATAGCGGGTGGCAAAGAAGGAGGCATATCCTCAAATGAAAACAAAACCTCTTTGCAGACAATTGCATAACATTGAGTATTGTTTACATCTAGTTCAGCAATATCAATTTTATAAGCAAGCATACATGGACTCTTCAAACGAATTTCAGTAGCATGTGTAGAATCAGATTTAGTGTTCTTTGGTGGTATAAAATATGCAGCAACAATCTGATTCTCACTTTTATTTTCTCCTTAGTTTTAGCTCTACTAGCTCTAGCAAGATCATCTTTTAAAATCTGTTCGGGAGTCATAGGTTTTAGACCAATTTTCTTTCCATCATGCATAAGAGAATAGTGATTAGTTTTGCCATTATGAACAGATTCACTATCAAATTGCCATGGTCTACCAAGTAACAAAGAACAAGCTTGCATAGGGACAACATCACAATCAACAAAATCAGAATATGTACCAATAGTAAAATGCATGCGTACCGTTCTTGTTACCTTGATCTTGCGAGAACTCTCAAACCATTGGATGTAATATGAATGTGGGCGTTGTCTTGTTGGAAGCGCAAGCTTCTCTACCATGTCAACACTGGCCAGATTATTACAACTCCCTCCATCAATGATGATCCGTATAGCTCTTTCCTTGACAACACCACATGTTTGGAACAGGTTGTGGCGTTGATCTTGCTCAGATTTGCTCAATTGCACACTCAACACACGTTGTGTAATTAAGCTCTTGTATTGATCAGCAGCTTCAGCTCCCATTACCTCTGTCTCTTCATCAGCATCAGAATTGTCTCCCTCTCGAGCAGAAATAAGGGCTAGTGTATCTTCATCGAAGTCACTCGCTGAATCGTATTGACCATCTTCTCGCACCATCATCACACGTTGTGTTGTGCACTGTCTCTCAATATGACCAAAACCCCAGCACTTGCGCATTGTATATCCTTTGTCTTACCCGTGGAAGCCATAGAAGATGCACTACGAGCAGGAGCATTGGATGATGGTGGAGGAGCAGCTGGAAATCTTGTGGTGGCCTTGGATGTGGTAGTAGCTGGTGGCGAATCACAAGGAGGCGCTGATTGTCGGTATGTCCAAGTGGATGTGCGACCTGCAGAATTATTAGTCCTCCTCCATGGTGTTTGGCGATCCTACACTTCACGTTCAGCTTTGCAAGCAAGATGAAACAAACGAGTGATAGAATTATATTCCTTATAATCTAATATGTGTTGAATGTCCTTGTTTAATCCACCAAAGAAATGTGCAAGCATTTGTTCATTAGATTCAACAAGACCACACCGAACCATCCCCGTTTGCAATTCCTAATAATACTCTTCTACAGAATTTTTTCCTTGCTCTAAACATGTCAGATTCTTTAGTAAATCACGTTGATAAGTGGGAGGTACAAAACAAACACGCATAGCAGTTTTTAAAGCAGTCCAAGTACTAGGAATAGTAGTAGGATTTAAACGACAATACTCAGACCACCAAAGGGAAGCAAATTTAGTAAATTCACATGTAGCATCACTAACACGCATATTCTCAGGATATTTTAAGCATGCAAAACGTTGTTCTACTTCCATCTCCCATGTAAGATATGCATCAGGATTATATTTACCCTCAAAAGATGGAATATTTAATTTAAGCTTTGCAACATGATCATCATCACGTACCGGTGGTCGAGCGTTGCGGTAGTAATGTCGGGGACGGCCAGCAGGAACCTGTGGAGGTTGTTCAACCTCCTCGTCAAACAGATTGTCGTCGTCGGGGTCGTAGTAGTACCCGTCGTCCGTCCCCAATGTCGCAGCAGCAGCCGCGGCGAAAGTCTGAGGTGCGTCAGCCGCAGCGGTAGCCGCCGGGGGTGCGGCGGCAGCCGATCCAGCAGTCCGACCCGTGATCGGAATGCGCCGTGCGCCATGTGTGGGTGCGGGTGCGGGTGCGGGCAATCGGTTCAAAAGCTCCTTGAACCGAACGTCAAGCTTGGCGTTGAAGGATTTCTCGAGTCCATCAATCTTGTCCACGGCGTTGGTGAGCTTGGTGTCAAACTCCCCGAGGCGCGTATCCACGTCTTCAGCGCGACTGACCAAGAGCGCGGAGAAGTGGGCATGTAGTTCTTCGTTCGTCATTGTGGCAGGGTTCCGCGAAGTATCTGTCATGGTTAGTCCTTAAAAAGAACAGGTATATAGTACGGAAATGGGTGAAAGTCACGCGTAATCCGTCAAGCAATATACGAAGCTCTTACAAGTTCTTACTAAACAGCAGGAAAAGGCGATGTGCAACCGCGAGGTCCGTGGGTCCAGAGATTGAACCAAGCGATTACCAGGAGTCGAGACACCGCACGTGGAGAATATCTGTGGAGATCTGGGAAGGCTTAGCAAGGGGGGTTAGCAAGTATCAAAACAGCAATGCAAAAGTTGAAAGAATGCTCAACGACGGTACTGTGCTGGTCCTAGGCTAGACCGTACTAGAGACGCGAGCCTAGATCACCAACGATGTCACGACGCGACACAACAAGCAATGTATGATGATGTGGCACCCTGAAAAGCGAACCGAGATGCAGAAAATCACTATGATGGCGAGTGTCTAGAACTGATCTACGGGGTCTAAAAATAGGTTAGCCCAAAATAAAATTCGAATTTTTTTATTTTGCTCCGGAAAGCGCGCCGGCGCCAAAAAATTATCGCTATAACGGCCGATGGAGAAAAGTGATCCCCGGGGTCGAAAACTAGTATAGCCAGAAATTTTTTTCGGAGGCGGTTCCAGACTTTTTTTTGCTCTCCTTCTGGACTTACGACCGGACTCGGAGCTCGACACGGACTTTAGCTTAACACGGAAACAACAAAGAAGGAAAGTAAAAAGAAATAACTAGGAAACAATAACTCTACTTGGACTCTTATCGCGGCAGGAAAACTGATCGGATCTGTGTCGCGGTAGGAAGGCGGTGGCGGAGTATTAGGGTTTATGGTGGCTGGGTATATGGCGGCGGAATATGGTGGCGGAATATGGTGGTGGTGATCGGCGAGTGTGGCGGTAACTACTATGATCAGAACTCGAAACTCTAAGGGACGAGACACTAAGACCAGCAACTCGACGCGACGATGTAGACACAAATTCAACAATGCAAAAACTGAAAAGATAATGCGAGGCGTAGATTGGTTATGGGATGGATCTAAACTCTAACTGTGTTTTTGGCTTTTTCGTGGGTTATAGGTAAAAACAGATCTAATCTACGAAAAACAATAAAATCTCACCGAGCAACCTGAAATCTGATACCACTTGATAGGGCAAAGGTGTCCGATCTTTCGATGAGATGATGATAGTCGATTTGGTGGAGTTCGGGCTTGACGATCCGACTACACGTGCGAGCACGAGCGCCAATGCAATCGCTAGACCAATCTCCTGGAGGTTACCGATCCTGCGGGAACACGATCAGCCTGACCAGCGAGGGTCTTAATTTCTACCTGAAATCGAGAACAAGTAAGAACCAATATTGCAATCAAGATATTGCGGATTAAGAGGAAAGCTTTATTGAAGAGGTGGGATCCTGAATAGGTGCGAAGTACAAGAGGCCTCTGCGACGCTCGAGCCTTGGCGAAGTTGCGACTATGGCTAACTTAATGTCTAAACAAAATCCGAGTCTAGGGTGACGGCTATGGGGAGTATTTAAGGGCGAAAAGGTGGGGTTTTGGCCAGCCATGGAAGTGGTGGCCGAATCCAACCCTAAAAGTCCTTTTCCCCTCAAATACGAACTCTAAAAAGTAGCTAATTAAAATCCTGCGAAAATTACATGGGCCTGGCCCAAAATAAAGGTGTCGCAGCACCATATTAATCTATGGACGAATTCGTAAAGTATTGATCTTGAATATTTCGTCCAAGCCTTCTTTCTTCATTATGGTGGCCTTAAAGTTCTGAAATCTTCATCCGTGGCCTTTTCTTGGATCATCACATGCTTGCTGCCATCTCCATGCATGGCCATGCTCCAATGCTTGTCCCTCTCATCCATGCTTGGTCCATCATTCCTAAGAGTAAGAAATACATCTGATTTAGGCAGCATCATATTCTCATGTATGTGAGGAATAGTTCCAAGAAACAAAAGTACCTGATAGTTAAGTTGTTTGGCACGAGATCTTGTGATGGGTACTTGTATGTGTGTAGCTGTAGGTACAACGGTTGTATCAATAAAAGGGGTGTCCACATCAATACGCCTATGAGTCAAAGTTTTCTTCAGGGCCTCCCTCTCGTCTTTGTTCTCCGCACTTCTCTATGTCCACATGGAAGTTTGACACGACACTCTGACTGGCATGTTATCATGCATCAAACACGATGTATAACGTCACTCTATGTGCTTAATATGGGTTAGAGATACAAAATACACCAGAAAAACTTTCATGTATGATTGTGTAGTAGTTCTGGGCTATAGTGATAAAAGACCTCAGAGCGCCTATGCGAGGGAGAGCAAGAATGAATGCTTTATGGAGTGCATGGGCATAACAATGAGAGCAAGAGAAAATAAGGTAATTAGTGTGAGAAGATGATAAGGATCAACGTGATCCAAAGGGCTTTTGGCCCGATCTTTCACGACGATCGATTGAATCAGCACGATAGTAAGAGAAGTCAATTTGAAATAGATCAAACTGATCTCTCTTCATCTCCTCATGTTGAACTGATCAAAATCAACTCCCACACATGGCACAACATCAGACATTGAAGATCAGCAAGCAAACATGACGATATGCGCCCCCAAACATTGGGACTTTTATGGTGTCTCTTTTATCTCGAAAATAACAAGTCTAAGATACAATGGCGGCGGCCAATGAACCCATAGGGTGACTCCAACAAGACTTGGGTGAGACATGTTCCCATGCCACAACTAAATCCCAAATGGCTGAACTAAAAGTGGTTTTGGACAGGCCCAAAAACTGAAACACTTCGGACTTAAATAAAACAGGAAATAAAAAGACTCAAACGTCTCAAAACTAAACCGAAGTAAAATCAATTTTTAATTGAGCTTGACCATGCCTTTACCAAAACGATTTAGAACTCGAGGTGTTCTGAATTTGGGCTTCACCTCATCCGTGGGAGGAATTGCAATGCAGAAAAATCCAACCTTCGGGATATAAGGAGGCGGCAAAATAACAGGAGTAGTAGCTATACTCCCCTCATCATAAAATTTCATCTAAAGACTATAAACGGTCAATCTCTCCTCTTATCTTAGATCATGTGTTTCTCTATATTTAGATCATAGAATACTCGCATACTCCCGTACACTTTTGGTACTAGTGTAGGCTAGAGTAATATTGGAGTACATGAAACACTTGATAATAAAATTAAAAATTATTTTCACAATCCATCACCAAACATGCATGGCATTGGGATGCACTTTTTTATTCATAGATGAACACATGAATGTACATTATGGTTGTGCAATGCCGGATATCCACTCTTACCGATGGAATTACCCATTAAGTGAGGCATACAAAATTATAGTGAGACATACGAAATTATAGAGGAACTAGGCAAGCAAGATCTCAAATTTCAACAACACGGGTTCAAGGACAAGTTTGGGGACCCATGACTAGTTGCCTTCTTTTCTCTGTGTAAGAACAGCTTACATGCATTAGAAAAAATTGAAATGAGAAGGCAGTGCAAGAAATCAATGAACTATCTTCAGAAATAAAATGCATACGAAAAACTAGCAGACGAAGTGTGCATCAAATTGTGTCTCGGTACTACCGAGTTTGAACCATCATCACTCTGGTGAAAGGGGTTGTGGTTTACGCATCTCTCCAGCCTGCTGGTGGACCAAGGGAGTCAGGTAAGAAGATACGATGTCGATGAGTCAGGGAAGCAGATCCGACGAAGCAATGACGACAGTGTGGATGATGATGTCGTTGAGCAGACTTCGGCGAGGTGGATGTCGGCTAAAGAGAGATCAAGGATGAGGCTTGAGTCAGAGATCGAGAGAAAATTGAATGAGCGAGAATCCCCGTCTAGGCAGGTATGCATGTAGCTAGTGTCTCAGAGAGATTAAGGAATGGATCAATTTTGGGAAAGCTACGACACCATCATCAACCTATGTATTGAGGATTACATGAATGGAAGCTGTGTGCTAGATGTTTACATGTCGTTGTATCAAAATTATATCGCACATCTAGTTCCGTGATTACCACTAAAAAGCGCACAACGTTAATGAAGGAGTTCCAGAGTAAGAATTAGATCCAAATGCTTGCCCATCTGACCAGCCAACAACTCAGAGAATTCGTCGACATTTGGGATTTGGTCTCTAACAACTTACTTTATTCACCAAGTCAAACAGACTCAGAAAGTCTCATGAAAATTAACCTTCTACACTGCATCTGCTTCTCTGCTTATGAGGCCTAATTTCATGGCTCCTACCCTTAAGTTCTCAATCGATAAGATCTGGTCGATGCATATCACTACAGGACGCGCGCGCTACGCCGCGTAGGCTAAAATGCCCTCGACGTATGATACGCCGACGGCTGTCCTCGGCGTAGCCTCCTCGGCAAAGGTTTTCCTCGGCGGAGCACGTAGAGGCCGTCGGCGTATGCTACGCCGAGGGCAATACCGTCGGCGTAGCGGCCGTCGGCGTAGCTTGTCGACAGGTTGCAAAATATTTTTTTTAAAAAAAAGATAATTTTTTATTTTTATTTTGTTTCTCAATTTTTGAATCTTTGAATTGTTTGACTCGTTAATCTCTCACTTTGAGCATTTTTAACACTAATTACACTTAATATTCAATTAAATTGCAGTCTTGGTCAAACTTCCCGGCCGGTCACCCATCCTAATACTACTCCAGCTCCAGCACGCTTAACTTCCTCGTTCCTTCAGAATCTGTTTCCGCAAAGTAATTCATATATTGTTGTCAATACTATAATATCAATCCTATTAACCCTTATATCAACATGTCACATATTTGTATTTTTTGAAATTACAAACAATTATCTAAGTAAACAATAATAAATAAGTAAAAAATATTATTGAATTCAAATAAAAATATAATAATTTTACTTTTTTCTATTTTTCTATTTAATATGGAATAATTAATATCTTTAAATCTGTAAATCGGAATTTAACAAATAATATGTCTAAATTGATCAGAAAAATGAGAGGAATCCAAATATGATATCCATATCAACTAATCATAGACCCTCCGTGTTTTGAATTATCTATTTGGTGGTTGCTTTAGAAAATTCCTTTTTTGCGCTCGGATAATGAAAAATGGCTTTTTGGTGCGATGAAAAGAAAAACTTGCATTGAATCTTTAATAAAATAGCATATTGTGAACCTAAAAATGATTTTTATAAAAAAACATGAGCATCGGATCATGTACATGTAGTTCATATCTGACACACTTCCTGCCGATTCGGCAGGAATTTGTCTTTTTCACCAGAGGTGGACGGAAAGGTTTCGGATACCCCTGTTGGGACATTGTCCATATAAGGTAGTATAGTATTTTTGTAAAATGTGATGGTAGCATTTTGAATTAGCCATTTGGTGGTTGCTTCACAAAATCGTCCGTTTTTTGTGCTCGGAAAATGGGAAATGGCTTTTTGGTGCGACGAAAAGGAAAACTTCCTTCTGCAACATTGTTCGCCATCCCATGATGCATGTGTATGCACAATATGGGCACATTATAACAAATTATGCCTTAATTCTAGCCATAACATTGATCATTTGACCCGAAAGCCAAGAAACCTCGAACGAGATAGGTCATTTTGTGAAGGTTTTTTTGAGACATAATCAATATATCAAGTTTGATATTTTTACTTATAACTATGTCACATAATATGACACCACGCAAAGGTTTTGCATTGTTTCGATCGTTTTTGAATTTTTTATGCCCATTTTAAACTATCGCCAAATTTTGTCAAACGGCGGGCATGAAGATTCTTAGCTCGGGGCCGAGCCTTGCTAAACTTGCATTGAATCTTTGATAAAAATAGCATATTGTGAACCTAAAAATGATTTTTATAAAAAAACATAAGCATCGGATCTTGTACCTGTAGTTCATATCTGACCCACTTCCTGCCGATTCGGCAGGAATTTGTCTTTTTCACCAGAGGTGGACGGAAAGTTTTCGGATACCCCTGTTGGGACATTTTCCATATAAGGTGGTATAGTATTTTTGTAAAATTTGGTGGTAGCATTTTGAATTAGCCATTTGGTGGTTGCTTCACAAAATCGTCCGTTTTTTGTGCTCGGAAAATGAGAAATGGCTTTTTGGTGCGACTAAAAAGAAAACTTCCTCCTGCGACATTGTTCGCCATCCCATGATGCATGTGTATGCACAATATAGGCACATTATCACAAACTATGCCTTTATTTTAGCCATAACATTGGTCATTTGACCCGAAAGCCAAGAAACCTCGAACGAGATAGGTCATTTTGTGAAGGTTTTTTTTGAGACATAATCAATATATCAAGTTTGATATTTTTACTTATAACTATGTCACATAATATGACACCACGCGAAGGTTTCGCATTGTTTCGATCGTTTTTGAATTTTTTATGCCCATTTTAAACTATCGTCAAACTTTGTCAAACGGCGGGCATGAAGATTCTTAGCTCGGGGCCGAGCCTTGCTAAACTTGCATTGGATCTTTGATAAAATAGCATATTGTAAACCTAAAAATGATTTTTGTAAAAAAACATGAGCATCGGATCTTGTACCTGTAGTTCATATCTGACCCACTTCCTACCGATTCGGCAGGAATTTGTCTTTTTCACCGGAGGTGGACGGAAAGGTTTCGGATCCCCTTATTGGGACATTGTCCATATAAGGTGGTATAGTATTTTTGTAAAATGTGGTGGTACCATTTTGAATTAGCCATTTGGTGGTTGCTTCACAAAACCGTCCGTTTTTTATGCTCAGAAAATGGAAAATGCCTTTTTGGTGCGACGAAAAGGAAAACTTCCTCCTGCAACATTGTTCGCCATGCCATGATGCATGTGTATGCACAATATGGGCACATTATCACAAACTATGCCTTGATTCTAGCCATAACATTGGTCATTTGACTCGAAAGCCAAGAAACCTCGAATGAGATAGGTCATTTTGTGAAGGTTTCTTTGAGACATAATCAATATACCAAGTTTTATATTTTCCCTTCTAACTATGTCACATAATATAACACGACGCGAAGGTTTCGCATTGTTTCGATCATTTTTGATTTTTTTATGCCCGTTTTAAACTATATATAATGTTTTATGTTTTACTTAATTTTTATTTACATATGTGTATTATTTGAGTGTAGATAGATAGGTCTTATTTTTCTGCAAATTTTGATATATTATTTGTATTTTTCCGAATTAGAATGATTTAGTTATGATTTTTCAAAGTTTAATGAGATAAAATAAAAAATAGCTACGCCGAGGGCAGCCGTCGGCGTAGCATAGGATATGCCGAGGGAAATTCTACGCCGACGGCTGCTTGGCGGAGCTGGCCTAGACGATGGCTACGCCGACGGCCCCGACGTTTGGCTGTCGGCGTAGCGACCGACCGTCGGCGTAGCTTCCCATTCCTGTAGTGTATAGAGCCTATGCTCCATGGAAGGATCCTAATTAACTGTTGACATCCTCGTGCTCCTCACGACCTGATTCTCAAGCTTTGCCTCGGGCTTGAGAAACTGTAGCCCACCTCGACAGTGACAAGCTTCATCATGGCCATCTAGGACCGAGTGGAGAATCGGACAACCAATGTGTTACCCGATGAAACTTCTAATGGAGATTGATATCTGAGCGGTGGAACCCCATTTATGCCTCGTCCTCGAGTGAGTCTAGAAAAGGTTGCAACGGCTATTTCATGCACGTTTTCTAGAACATGTAGAAAGCGAGAAGCCAGTTGGGATCTTTGTCAAAAAGTGTCTCACTTCATTATGCGGAGGTGGCGCCGCAAATGTAATGGGTATCTTCGGTTCTAGAGAGGCCTTACGCTTGGATGAGGTTTGAGTCATGTCCTAAAAAATGTGCATTCATCATTTACATGATGTATCTCTTTTGTCTAGGAAAAAATACGGCGACCATGTAGGTTAAGTAATGTGAAGAAGATCACATCGTCGTACGGTGTTGGACGGCCCTCCAAGAGGATAGGAGAGCCACGTATGTGCATCGGCGTTGACGTGGCCTCGCTGCCACGTTAAGCAGCATAGGGGCATCATTCGGCGTACCACGTGGAGGCACACATCGTCAGGGATGAATCAGAACACCACCCACGATCACACAGGGCCAAAGCATCTATATGGACGAAACGGCGAATAACAAAAAATAGAACATAAAATAAAATGAAATAAGGAAGATCCGAAGATGCGTGTGGTGTGCACAAAGGCACGCAACTACTACTAGTGGCCTGCCTGTAGGGACATGTTTACATGGAGAGCTGGAATGATTTACTTGGACTGAATTAATTATGTCGGTGGCAAGCACAGAAAGGGTTAAGTTTCATCAGGATGGAATGGGATATCCATATCGATCGGCATCGTCGTCACGTACCAACAGCTTGATTACTAGAGTTAGCTCACCTGTAACAGCAGCTAAACTGATATAGATAGTTCGACCATCTCCCTGCCCACCAATTAGGTAATCAAATCGTGTTGTTAATAATGGCTATACTATCGAGTGTCATCCAATCGAAGTACTGTATCAAAGTATGCAGTGCCTTAATTAATTTGTTCTGCCGAAACTATTACTTATTTTCAGGGCCGGCCCTGGGTGTGGGCAGGGTGTGCCGCCGCCCAGGGCCCCAAAAATCCAGGGGCCCCATATTATATATGTTACACTAGTACTACATATACGTATATGCTACAGTACATCTGACTGAGATTTTTTTGGTCTAATGGGCCTCTAGCGGTGAGGCTTGCGCTCAGGAAATGAACCGTCAAATCCATCGATCGATGCTCCACCTACCTCGCCCTGCTAGCGATAGAGATTGAAGAACAGGCGGCGGAGTGACCTGTCGGATTGAGGGACCAGGAGTGACCTAGCGCTAGCGGCCAGGCCGTGATCAGGATATGTACGGCAAGAGTATGCACCATTGTTCGGCGACCAAGGTACGGAGGGCCTAAGGGTACATACGCCGCCGCCGGGACACGGAGCCAGTGAGACAGTGGATTAGGCTTTCGGCATTAAACCACGACCAGGGTAAGTATGGCAAGAATCCAATCTATTTGATTCAGAATCGATTTATGGTTCTTATTTACTTTAATTTTTTGCCTAATTTTAATTTCTCATAACCAGTTCATCGAATCATCCTAATATATCCTCGGATGGAGATGGTGTGATGTCTAGTATGAAGATTTTTGAGCATGTTAGAGAAGTGGATTGTTATCCTATCATATATCCATTGCTTATCGCATCTTATTTACTGTTTCTGTGACTGTTGCATGAAAGAAGCTTTTTAAAGTTGAAATTATTGAATAACTATTTAAGATCAATAATGACTCAACAGAGATTAAATGGTTTGGCAACATTACGCATCTAGAAGAAATTATTGGACAACATCGACATCGAGCCTATCATAATGACTTCGCATCGAGAAATGCTAGAAGAAATTTTAAAGGTAATATGTATAAATTGTTCGATATGCGTCTACTACTTTTTGATGCATTCAAGTGCTATTGTCAACATATTTTTTACGCACATAATATTTATTAATAATATTGTGATCCTTATAATAAGGACCCCAAGTTTTGGTCTCGTTCCGGGCCCCTAAAATCTCAGGACCGGCCCTGCTTATTTTGCTGGCTGTGTGACGGGACCGGCCTGCCTGCAGCCGCTTGTTGTGTCCACAGGAGGCAGCTGTGACAGCTACAGGCGGTATGCATGCATGATTTATTTATTTTTGAAACGGATATGCATGCATGATTGACTAATCACTGGATTAAGAATATCGTGAACCAGCAGCAACGCCAAATTTAACTCTTCAGCTAGCGGAGACAGCTACGGCTCGATCGATCGATTTACCAGGGGCAGTAGATCGATTTCTTTTCAGTTATTTGACTAATCCATGGAGCGCAGACAAGTGGAGACACAGTATTACCTACTTTAAAAAATATATTACCTATTTAAAAAAAGAAGATGGTGGAGACACGTCATGGATGGATGAACAGGTCGCTGTACGTCAATATTGAACTATACTGTTACTACTACTCCATACTAATTCTTGATGATTTGACAATATTATCACGAACGTGCATCTGGAGGCTCGTAAAGTACACAAAACTACCACATTTTGGGTTGATTTTGCGAGTTAGTACTAATTCTGGTAATTTATCTGAAATCTACCAACTATGGGACAGCTCGCAACAAATAGCACTAATCTTCGTTTGACACTGCTCTGATGGCAAATCTGACCGGTAGGACCCAACTTTAAGTGGCCCACATGTCAGCACTATTTTTTTATTTATATTTCTTCTTTTTCTCTTTTTTTATTCACGGCCCTGGCCCCACCTGTCAGCCCACACCTCCTTTTTCCCTCCTTCCTAGGTGTACACCCAGGCCGAACACGCGCACGGCAAGGGAGAGCGCGGTGGGAAATGCTGGTGCGCGCGTGTGGCGCATGCACACGACAGTGGCGAGTCGAATGAGGGTGGCACCGCCATTTACTGCTCACCAAAGAAGCTCCGGCGTCGAGCTACGCGGCGGCCGACGGAGGTGAACAACATGGCGGCGATACAGAGTGGGGAGGACGAATCAAAGAGGCCCATCCGGACCGGATGCTCATCACCAGGAGCGTGATAGAGGGTTCGGCGAGGGCATGCATGGACAAATGGTGTCAGAACCTCGCCGGTGCCGAGGCAGTGATAGAGAAGAAGCGGGCGGAGACGAATATTGGAGGCACGCGGCTCCGATTCTTTCGGGGAGGACGACTAGCGCAACGAGGAGGAGCTCCAGGGCTACTCATGTGAGGAGAGGAACGGCGGCCTGAGGTGAAGATGAAGGAGGAGAAAGGAGATTTTTGGCTGACAGGTGGGGCCCATGCCGGTGAATAAGTAAAGAGAAAAGAAGAAATAAAAAATGAAAGAAAATGATGCTGACATGTGGGTACCACGCCCACCTCAACAAGTGTTTGCCACTCCACATCCACCTCGACACCTTTTTGCCAACTCAACCCTTATGGATGGGTCCTATCAGTTACTCCCTCCGTTTCAAAATATAAGATGTTTTAGCTTTGTGAAGCAAATGTATCTAGACTAGTTTTAGTATGTAGGTTCACTCATGTTTGAAATGAATCTATACACTAAAACAAGTCTAGATACATTTTCTTCACAAACCTAAAACATCTTATATTTTAAAACAGAGGGAGTAGATTTTTAGTTAGAGCTGTGTTAAAGGAATATTAGTTCGATCTATTACACCGTGTCTCCAAAGTGGTAGACGTTTGATAAAATTATCAGAAGTGATACTGACTCGCAAAATCTGTTTCAAATGTGATAGTTTAGTGGAATTTACTCGGCTCGTACCTACCTAGGGCCCCCTTCTTTTCAGCTTTTTAGCCAGCTTTTCTCAGAAGCTATCTTTGACTAGCTTCTCCTAGAATCTTATCTTTAAAATTCGTTCAAACTTCTTAACTAGTAGTTTCAATGTCAATTTAAAAGTATAAACGATTTTGGCAGATGAGATTCTAGGAAAAGCTGGTCGATGATAGCTTTTAGGAGAAGCTAGCCAAGAAGCTGAAAAGAAGGGGCCTAGAAGCTAGAAAGAAAGGCCGTACCTTGTGTGTGCGATTGTGCTTTGCCGGTCCTTTTGGGGGTCGCTGGCGTTAGTTAGATCACGCGTGTTCAAACTAGTTGAATTCGTTGGACCGTGCTAGCTAGCTGCCCATGCGTGCTTCATTTAGACGCGAGACAGTCCTTCTACCACGAAATGCTTCAAAGGCCACCGACACGCATGCGACCGTGCAAAAGATTCAGTTGATCGTGGAATGCATCATTTCGAACCGCAGTGGGGAATTATCAGTAGGGAAACGTCACAAAAAAAAATTACGACGTCAAGATTCAAGAACACTGTAAGACACGTTAGAGGTGTGTTTCGGTGTGTAGGTTAACTCATTTAAAAATATAAGATATTTTAGTCTTTTTCTTCAAACACGTCTATTTAGACCCCTTTTAAAATATAGGTAACTCAGGGCACCCACAACTTTGTGCTAAAAGTAGTTTCATATTGTGTTTTTCGCTTTTAGAACTAGTTCTCTACATTGTAGAGGTAGTTCTAAAACCAGTCAAAGAGGGAACCGGAGCACCACACCGGAGCACCTTGGTGCTCCGATGCCAAATTTCCGGGTTGAATAAAAAATGCATTCTCTCTTGCCCTCCAACCGTTCTGGCATCTCGCGCTTCGACCAAGTGGAGAATCGGACGACCAATGTGTTACCCGATGAAACTCCTAATAGAGATTGATATCTGAGCGGTGGAACGCCATTTATGCCTCGTCCTCGAGTGAGTCTAGAAAAGGTTGCAACTGCTATTTCATGCGTTTTCTGGAACATGTAGAAAGCGAGAAGCCAGTTGGGATCTTTGTCAAAAAGTGTCTCACTTCATTATGCGGAGGTCGCGCCGCAAATGTAATGGCTATCCAGGGGCGGAGCTCCCAGTAGGGCAAGGTAGGGCGGCCGCCCTATCTTGATTTTTGGCAAAAAAACTACATATATATAGTCATTTGTTCATGTATATATGATTTACGATAGTTTCAGTTCGTTTTTGTAGAGGATAAACTGAAAAAATAGCCTAAATGGGCTCCTTAGCTGCTGCGTTGCCTAACTTGGGCCTGCTGGGCTGCGTGTGGAGGAGACACACGCGCACGATGAGGCTATTCCTATCGGAGGAAGACACGGACTTGACTTGATCGATCAAATAACTGACCGCGTGTGCGTGTCTGCCGTTCGCTTCCTGGACTCACGCATCTATCGACAGGGACTGTGTATCGTGGAGCCGATCCTTGGTGTTCGCCGCCAGTCCTTTTCGTCGAGAATCGACGCCACCATAGACTGCCAGCAGCCGGGCGCTGCAGTATACCCTCCACCAGGCCGACGGCCACCTGCTGGACTCGGCGGCAGACGACCGGGAGTAGGTCAGACTGGCATCAGGCGACAACTTCAAGATGGGGATGGACAAAAAAAGAAAGGGATCGGTAGCTGCAAAGGCGGGAGGTACAATTTCTAGACTTGGTGGTGAATTGGAAAATTTTATGAGGGTCTAAATTTGTCAGATATGAGCTACATATTTCGCAAATACTCATGTCTTTTAGTTTTGTGGATTGCAGATTTAAAAAAATACTTTGTGCCACTTGGTATTGGTAATAGCTCTACACCAAGCGCCCACAAACCTGATGAAAATGCAAATGTTATTGACCATCAAGAGTAAGATCAAGAAATAGAAAGAGGGACCGGAAATTCTATGGACACCGACACAGATCAAGTGGAAGATTCTGTTGAACCCATAGTGGAAGGGAATGTTGATGTTCCAGGTGTTGAAGGTATAACTGATTTCATAGATTACATAAAACTTGATCCAGGACTACGCATTCCAATTGATCAATTTGCTCCGAATGTTAGAGATGATGTTATATTTGCTTACTTAAAGAATGGCCCAACCCAACCTACTCAACATAACTTCCCCAAAAATAAAGATAGTAGACCCTTTCGGCCAAATTGGTACAAGGAGTTTGATTGGTTGGAATATAGTGTGGACAAGGACAAGACTTATTGCTTCTATTGTTATCTTTTTAAACATGATCAGATGGATCAAAAATTAAGAAGGATTTTCAAAAGGAGGGTAGAGCTTTGCCATTGCCTGGCACTTCTAGACGGCATTAAAGCTTCATTTTGGGTACGTTTGTAGATTCAACTTTTATTTAAGTATGTTGCTATTACCATTGTTAAAAGTGAATATGCTTAAGATCATATAAATTATTAGTGTGGTGTGATAATTTTAATTTTTTGCTTCAATTTTTTTATGCCTTAAAGTTTGCCCCACCTCAAAAATTTTCCGTCCTTCGCCACTGTGGCTATCTTAGGTTCTAGAGAGGTCTTACGTTTGGGCGAGGTTTGAGTGTTGTCCTAAAAATGTGTACTCTTTTGTCTTAAAAAAAAGACTGCGAACCATGTAGGTTATGTGATGTGAAGAAGATCACATTGTCGTACGGTGTTGGGCGTCCCTCCAGGAGGGATAGGAGAGCCACGTATGTGCATCGGCATTGACGTGGCCTCGCTGCCACGGCAAACAGCACATGTCAGCGGTTGGCGTACCACGTCAGGAATGAATCAGAACGCCACCCACGATCACAGGGCCAAAAGCATCTATATGGACGAAACGGTGAATAACAAAAAATAGAACATAAAAGAAAATAAAATAAGGAAGATCCGAAGATGCCGTCAGAATAGAGCATGTCGTATATACGCAGGAAGGCGCGCGACTACCACTAGTAGCATGTAGGTGCATGCATCCATGGAAAGAAAGGCCAATGAGATGGGGATGGCTTACATTGCATACTTGAACATCATGGGAGACAACTTTCCCAAAGGCGATGTCAACCCCATACAGCCATGGAAGTATGGGAAGAATCTCGTCAAGAAAGAGGATCTCAAGAATCTACCAACAAAGATGCGAAGATTGCATAAGTGGTACCTTGATTTCTGCAAGACGAGAAAGGAAGAATGGATCACGACGCATATAAGAGATCAGATTTTCTTGTGCGGAGACGACGAGATCAGCTTCAACATTCAAGTCTTACATTTTCTATTCAATCAGAAGGAACTTGACAAAGCTGCCATCAGCCTTTATTGTGTGTAAGTACTATTTCTGTAATTTCTATCTTATCTCATTCAATTCATTAATTGCATGTATATATATGCTCACCATATATGTATATACTATTATGCAGGAAAAAGGTTATGGAATGCATGAAAGGAGGCCCTTTTGAGTTTGTTGACCCAAATAGAGTTCATGAACAAGTGGTAAAACTCAAACCTGGGCAAACAGAAGATTTCTTGCTAACGTCTTTATTGAGACAAAAAACCAAAAGGAAAATACTTTTGCCTTACAACTTCTCGTGAGTGTTACCCTCTCTTCTACACATTCTGTTTCGGCTTCCAATTCCATTATATCATGCTTTATTGATTATTATTTTGATTGAACTCTTTATTCTCATAAAGTGCGCGCATCAGGGACCCGTCAATAACTTATGTGGATACTATGTTTGTGAGTTCATTCTCAACACGATATGTGCGATGGGCAAGCCGCACTAGAACAACTTAAAGTAAGTAAAAAAAGTACACAATATTATTTTATTACCATCAGTTGTGTTGAGTTTTATTCTTATATATATATATATATATATATATATATATATATTGACCTCATTCTTTATATATATTTAGATCTAACGGATGCGGGACCAACTCCTACCATTTGACTGCATACGGGTCATTCAAGAGGAATTGGTGGGGTTCATACTTGATGAGGTCGTCACGCCTTACGGAGAACTCTTTAGATATCCACCAAAATGAACGTGTACGGAGTTATATTGTATATATGCTTGAACGTATTTGTCTTGTACTCGATGCTTCAACGTGTACGGAGAATACCACAATGACGATGTTTGTGTATAATAATAGTTGCTAAATTATTCTTGTACTCGTATGTACCGACGATGTATGTGTATACCTCTCCCGATCGATTACCCCTCCCCCCTCCTCGTTCCCGCCGCGCCGCAGAAATATGCCAAGAATGGGGCGGCGGCAGAACTCTGCCGCAGCAGAGATTTATGCCGTTTTCCTGCCGCGGCAGAGAACATTTAACACTGGTTCGTAACACGAAACGGTTTTAAAGGGGGGACTGAGCGCTGCAGCAGCCGCACGTGCGCCACCCTTTAAGTGCGGTTCGTATAAGAATCGCAGTTAAAGGGAGGCCTCTAACACCGAACACCCAACAGCGGTTCAATAACCGCTGTTAGAGGCTGGTCCGAACCGGTGTTAGAGGTCAGTGTGTGCACTAGTGTACCACCACCGCCCATTGCCGGAGAAAAACATCATTGCTAGTACTCCCTCCGTTTTAAAATATAAAATGTTTTAGGTTTGTGAAGAGAATGTATCTAGACTTGTTTTAATTTATAGATTCACTCCAAACATAAGTGAATCTATATACTAAAAGAAGTCTAGATATATTTTCTTCACAAAGCTAAAACATCTTATATTTTGAAACGGAGGGAGTACTTGTTAAGAATTTGAGCTAAACTTGATAAATTCCTGAAAAATCATATACTAGACCCGTTAGTGAATGGTCGGCATGCCTAAATTTTGGTCACACATGGAGAATGAACTCATATGCTTTAATAACTTGTCCGACCGTATACGGGGGCGATACGGCCACCATCAGGGGCTATTCTCATTCAATATAACACGCAATCTAGCACAGATCGTAGGTATCGTTCTCTGTCAAAATATTGACATGGTATCAATGCTGGGGAGGGACCGCCACGATCAGGAGCTAGAGCCGATTGCAACCGGGCGACGAGAAGATTTTCTTCGGGATTAAGCCAATCAGAACCGGCAAGATTTCTGAATGTTTCTTTTTTCTTCTTCAATCCGTCTGATCGTAATTAACCAGCAGGAAAGATCCCGATCCCGATCGAACAAGGGGAGAGAGGGGTCGTAGGCAACTTCAATCCAATTGATCATAACCAGCAGGAGAGCTCCCGATCCCGATTAACCATGACAGAGAGGGGATTTTTCTTTGAGGTCCATGGCGATAGTAACCAGGATACGGTAGACGTCCACAGGAGGGATCTCTGATACCATGTCAATATTTTGACAGAGAACGATATCCACGATCTATCCTCGGTTGCATGTTATATTGAACGGGAATAGCCTCGCGTCATGGCCCATAGAAATCGGACACAGTATACTTGGAAGACTATTCCATACGTATAAGGTATGTTTATATGTATGCGCAATATCTATAACTGCTTTGGGATTTGCGTTGTATTTTACTCT
Source organism: Avena atlantica (assembly GCA_910589765.1). Lineage (NCBI taxonomy): Eukaryota > Viridiplantae > Streptophyta > Magnoliopsida > Poales > Poaceae > Avena > Avena atlantica. The sequence continues at coordinate 444,941,632 of OU342738.1, read as the reverse complement.
ATTTTAAATACTATTAATATTTATTTATTAATTAAATTGTGTTGTTAACACTATGACGAGGGTTTGAGAAAAAAAGGTCTTTGCAAACACCTTCTACACTCTAGAATATACTTATTTACACCTTAATATGCATGGAATCATATTACTTACATCTAAGGAAAAAACATACTATAGAGATATCTATTGACTCTTATTTCCTATAGAGTTAGGGGATGCACTTTTATCTCTTTGCCAAGATTTTTATGGATAGGAAAAAACCGACAAAAAGATGTAAATATCCAATAAGGCTCATATGAGTGTTACTGCATGTTTTTTGGGTTTACTCACTGTGCTCGAGTGTGAGTAGCGGATAGTTTATTTCAGTTTTTCTTTGTCAGCAATGTAGCAAAAGGATAACATGCATTTCTAAACAAAGTATAGTTTTAATTTATTCACAGTATCCTTCTAACCACAACCTTTGATTGTAAACAATTCCATCGCATCTTAATATTCAGTAAAATTGTTTTGCGGGTAATTTTATTAAGTGAGATAGAAAACTATACTAGTTAAAAGAGATAGATTCACTCAACACCTTACCAAGCATGTACAATTCAAAGTTCGATTTCCTCCCTTCTCCCACTGTTCTAGGCATTTCTCCATGTCCATTCGACGGTTTGACATGACATATCGAACAACATGCTATCATGTATCGAACATGGTGGGCAACACCAAATTATATGTTTAGTAGGCGTTAGAAATACATATCTATCCAAAATTGATCTGAGTGACTGTGGGGTACTTCTATGCCACGAAAATAAGAGATGTCAAGCTGGCTACAGCATCAGTGGCAGATGACAATGATAAGTTTGTGTGGAAATTAATAGAAAATGGGGTCTTTTCTGTTAAGTCGATGTATCATGATCTTATAAATCAACATCCTCGTTTCCCCACACAGTATCTATGGAAGCTAAAAGTGTCTCTGAAAATCAAGGTCTTTATGTGATTTATTAATAGTAGAGTCTTGTTAACCAAGAATAATCTAGCAAATAGACACTTGAATGGATGTAAAAAATGTTGCTTTTGTGATGAAAACGAAACAATTGAACACTTATTTATTTCGTGTCCTTTTGCTAATATTGTATGGCGTATTGTCTTTTTTACCTATAATCTTCCACCTCCTTCTAAAATCACTAATATGTTTGAAAAATGGCTCAATGGAGTGGATAAAATAAGTAAATACAGGATAAGTATTGGCATTTTGGCTCTCAGTTGGTCCATTTGGAAATACCGAAATAATATTGTTTTTAACAAGGCAGGAGTTCCTTCTTTTTTGAAGGTTATCCATATGGCTTCGCACTGGATCCAGTTCTGGGCATTCCTTCTCCCAGAGCACCACCGGCAATCTATGGCTTCTCGATGCACTCGTCTTGTGATGGTTGCTTCAGATATTTTCAACCTACTTTTGTGGCGGCATTGTAGTAGATTGACAGACGGAAATCCACTTTTGATCTTGGGAGCATATGCTCCCACTAGTGGAAACAGCCCCATGTGTCCCGGTTGGTAAGGGCATTTAGTCCCGGTTACCCAACCGGGACGGGGCAATCGGGACTAAAGCCCCAACCTTTAGTCCCGGTTGCCCCACCAACCGGGACAAAAGGGCGTACACGTGGTCGCGGCAGAGGGCGAGGGGGGAGGAGCAACCGTCCTGGTTCGTAACACGAACCGGGATAAATAACCCTATGCCGCGACAGAGATTTGACACATTTCTCTGCCGCGGTAGATAATTTATTTTGACAACTTTTTTTGCCGCGGCAGCATTTTGGCCACTCTTTGTGCCGCGGCAGAGAATTCATTTATGTTGTTTTATTTTTTATTTAGTATTTTGCACTCATCAATGAAGGAACCATTATATTACACAAGATTATCATGAAAATATAGATCCAAGTGTCGAACATATTACATTCGATACACGGAGTTCATGCACTACATACAAAATAAGCTCTTTGTACAATCCCTATTATTTATACACACCCGAATAGTATTCTTCTTTTGGGTCTAGGACTTCTGCATCCAAGAATCCCGCCAATTCGTCCTGAATTGCTCGTACGCGATCCTTTGGCAGAAGACCATCCCGTAGACATTCGATCTGATTTAAAAAAGGAGTCAACCTATATGAATGAAACTAAACAAAATTTGATGGTAATTAAAAACTATAGAAATTGTTTACGTAGGTGGAGTTGCTTTAAATTTCTGCCCTTCTCACAGCATGTCTGACGGATGAACTCACAAACATAATATGCACATAAATTGTTCCCTGGTCCCTGCGTCAGGCACTTTACGAGAACAGAGTTCAATCAAAAAAATAATCAAGCATGATAATAACGGTATCAATGCGCGGATATAGCTAGTGGTGCTTACATCTAGTGGTTGAAATATAAGCTCCTCTTTCTAAACACCCCTAGCCTTGTTGGTAAACCATTTCCAAACGCTGCCCGACGAAGAAAACGAATAAAATAAGTTATTAATTACTTGATATCGTAAAATTCACGAACGTTGTCGATATAGTGTGTCGTAATAATTAAATTACCGCTGGAGAATCAAAAAAAATTCACGAACGTTGCCGATATAGTGTGTCGTAATGATTAGAATTAGTTGATATCATAAAATTCACGAACGTTGCCGATCCTGGTAGCTAATTTTTTTAAAAAAAATGTCAAAAAATCTGGGGAAAAAATTTGGCACGTAGATCTTGACATTCTATTTGCTCATAAAGTCGTTTCATGGAAAAGCGATACATTTTGTGTCCTGTATGAAAAAGACAAAGAAATGTCTTGTTACTCACACTTTTTAAACACCAAATTTTGCCTTTTTTACATACGACACAAAACATATCGGTTTTCCGTGAAACGACTCCGTGAACACATAGAATATCAAGATGTACGCGCCCAATTTTTTCCCAGATTTTTTGGCATTTTAACTTGCACTTAAAGTCCAATTCAAAAACCGGGAGCATATGCTCCCGAGAGCCAAAACGCCACGTCCATTGACAGATGCCTAGTTTCTTTTTACGCCCTGTTGTGAGGCTCTTTGTTGTTTTCAGATGATTGGTGTTTGTATTAACCAGGTCTGATCCTTGAATTGAACCTGTCTTTTTTCGCATTGTTTAAGACTTGTGTACTACTTTTAATAAAAGAAGTTGTGTGTATCCAAGGATGCAGAGGCCGGGACCCCCCATTTCGAAAAGAAAAAAATTAGCACCGAAGGATTTTAACTTGTCTCTCAATGTTGCTGAAGAATTCAGTGATTGCAGATACAGTGGCATCTCTCATTGACCTGTAGCTCCAGAAGGGTCTAAATAAAATTCGTGAAATCCTTGTTTGACAGCGCCGCAGGTTCATCAATCAGTGCTCCTTTGCCCATGGATGAAGCAAACTATTTTGTAGTACCAGTTGTAAATTGTAATACAGAGGGTGTTTTTTTAGGCATGTTTACACCACCTTAATCAAAACATGCCCGTTCTTGTATTCTGCTGATTTGGGTTTTTTTCCCTTTCTTAATAAAAAGACAGAGCTCCTGCCGGTTGTCCCAAAAAAAAAATTGTAATACATAAGAGGAATATTGTTTGCATTTTTTCATGGACTTTGCTTCCAAGTCTTGCGGCTGCTAGATCAATTTTTTTATTATTTTTGTTGATAGGTCAGGTAACTGAATGGAATCAAATTGGTGAACTGAAAAGTTGATAGGTGATAATGGGTGACGTGGAAGTGTATGGGAATAGGCCGAGCTAGCTGCTGAAGCACTGGCCGTGAACGTGTGTCTGATCTATGCCTGGTTGATGGATCAGCTTTACTTTTCTTTCCATTGCGTAACCTTTTTCACCTAACCATGTAAGATAGACATGGAACCTACATAAATGTTGTGGTGTGTAGAAGGTTGCTTTGCAAAAATCGACACTTTACAATGCAGTATATGTAACGAGACAATAGGGTGATGTTTGAGAAAGTTATTTAAGCACGTGCCTGTTTTGTCGCTAGGCCAGGATATAAAAGAAGATAACACGTTGGTTCAGACTGCACGGGGGGTTTGTTAGCACCAAGGCGAAGCAAAATAAATGCTAATATGCCAAGTCACGAGAATATATATCTGTTGACATGTGTGTGTCATATCCAGTGGCATATGCTGCTGCCATCTGATTATTAGTTGGGTACTTATAATATGGGGAATGATCTGTGGTCACGAAGCTAATAAGCATCTCCATCGCCGAAAATGTTGTGGTCATTTTTCTTTCTGATTGCCTCGTATATTCAGATCGACTTGATAGTCAACAATGCAATTCAGCTTGTTGGCCGCCTCTCAGCAAATACATTTTGCAAGAATTTCTGAAGGGAGATCCCAGTTTCATTGGGAAATAAAATTAAGAACATTCTTGCCTTCCAAGTGGGGCTTGTATGTTTAGAACACGGTCGAGTGATTGTTTCTCTGCAACTGCTCTGCTCCAGGACTCTAGGAGAGAGCACTACAATGAGCAAACGTACATTCGCAGAACAGAGAGAGGCATGTGCAGATAGATGACGGAGGCAGCAACTAATTGTTGGGCATCAGTGTACTTGGTCTGATTGAATCTGATAGGCGGGCTCGTCTCAGCACTGTCTTCAGGCACGAGTACGACGCGCTGGTGAGCCGCGGCAGGGCGCCAGAATTCGCGTTTCGGTGGCTAAGTGCTGGCTCGGGTTGGGGAGGGGCCGCGCGGCTAAGTGTCGTTGGCTATGCGGCATCAGCCACCGCGGCGCGGCAGGCGTACATGCGGCGCCGTCTCGAGTGGCGCCACACTTGTGTGGTGGGGACCCACGGTGCCAGCGTGACGAGGGCTGCAGCGCCGCATGGCCGGACGACGCAGCGGTGGTTGCGGCGCGGTGTAGCCTGGCGTGGCAGGGCTGGAGCGCCGGGTCCCACCACGCCAGTGTGGCAGGTGTGCAGCGCCGTGCGGGTGGAGTTGCAGGCGTGTGTGCGGCATCGCGTGAGTGGAAGTTGCAGAAAAATATAAGGATGTGTGAAATTGCTTGCTAGAAGGTTTATTATTTGAATTTGTTTAACTTTTGGGTTATTTTTATTTAAATTACCGTTGATATGTGTGTGCCATATCCAGTGGCATATATATGCTGCTGTCATCTGATTAGTTGGGTACTTATAATATGGAGAATGATCTGCGATCACGAAGCGCTAAGCATCTCCATCGCCGAAACTGGAAAAGGAAAAGTAGAACATAAAAGGAAACACGTGCGTGTATGCAGCAAGATCCGACTAAAGATGCCGTTGGAGTGGAGCGTGTCGGTGCTCACTAGCTGTTCGCTACCTAGTCTCGTACTACTCTCGTTGTCGCTGCAGTTCAATGTTGCCAGGTCAGTCAGTATTACTCCATTTCGGAATAGAAGACGAGTACAAAGCACTAGTCGGGCTGCGGGTGCAGGTTTCCCCTTGCAAGGAAGCAAGCAGCGGTGACTTGAACTGAATTAATTTGTCGGTGGCGAGTCGTGAGAGTTGCATTTCAGAAAATCCAAGTCTGAACGGACGAAGTACTGAACATGATGTTGGGTACTCCATTTCAGAAAATCCAAGTCTATGATTTACTACTCAAATTATCATAGTTTAAAATAGCCGGCTATTCCATTTAAGCATGGATTTTTCAGAGGCTATAAAAAGCTACAACGCAGCTATAGCGGGCTATTCCATTTTAGCGTATTTTTAAAAATTGAGCAAATTTCAGTCAATCTTTTCATAACTAAGACTCAAACAATATTCGAGTTACAAATCATGCAACTATTAAACACAAATAAGTATTCAACCAATTAACTCACAAGTTCTAACGAATCATATTTAACATAAGTTTTGAAAAAGAAGAAAAATTCAAAGAGCAAAAGTTTATCGGCTAAATCGGGGTATAGCTGGCTATTTCCCATTTAGCCTACGAAAGGCATAACCGTAGCCAGAGACTTCTTATAAGAATATAGCGCGGCTATAGCCAATCTATATAGCTGGCTATTTAAAACTTTGCAAATTATGCATGAGTAGGTTAGCAAGATGGTTATTGATTAACTGATCGCATAGTACATTTAGGTGGAGACACACGATTGATGGATGGATGAAAAGGTCCCTAAACTTGTTTGATCGATCGGCTAGATCAAAGAATTATTAAACATGCACAGATCCATGTTTGCCAGCAGGAAGGACGAATCCAGTCAGTGCAATTCTAGCTTGTGCTTACTACATCCGATCAGAATTATTAGTCATAAGAGCTTTTTTATATTGTTTAAAATTATAATGGCTATCTTATTTATTAGTCTCTCTTGTTTAATATATTTTTTCTCTCACTTCTCTCATTCATATAAAACTATTGGTGCATGAGAGAGTTATGTAGTGTCTTGGTATTAGCAACTTGGCCCTTAGGACTAATAATCACAAACAAAGAGAGTAGTATGCTACACGCACGACCAAAACAACACCTAGCATTTTTATAATTTTTTTGTGGGGAACACCTAGCATAGTTGTGCATGATTGGCATAGCGGAACTTTTTGGGTGGTCCTTTGCGTTAGTTAGATCACGCGTTCACGTTTAATTCATGCATGGGCCGTGCGATGCGTGCGTAATGACACTAGACAGTAGCACAACAACAACAGAAACGATGTGCCAGGCCACCGACACTACAACAGATTTAGTGGTCGTCGAATGCACCATTAGGCTGGTCATAGTTGGAGTAACTTTACTAGTAACTAAGAGTCCAAGTCAGCATTTTTGCTTATGTGGCAATGATTTAATGAAGAGAGAGATGGATTGAGTAACTAGCTATGTTACTGTAACATCACACATACCAAGGCAAAGTGTGTCTATAGCCTAATTAATGTGGCATTGCATGTTATCACATCTAAATTATTTTCCACTATGAAGATAGTAACTTAGACTAGTAACATGTGCATGTTACTACTCTAAGTTAGTCTCCACTATGACCAGTCTTAGCCCTCTCACACAAAGGTACGATAAGCAGTACAGATTACGTGGACGTGCACCGTAAGGACGTGCACCGTAAGGAGATAGATGTCTTTGGAAGCCTAAACGTGTGGGAAAACCCCACACCACCCCTTGTGGTTATGACCTTTTAAGTATTTTGGTCTCCGCACATGGGAAAACAGATTGAGTTCACTACCCATTAAAGTTATCTGACCTATGGATATTTTGGTCTTTACAAATGGTGAAAAGAAGAGGAATTTGAAACAAGAAGCTTGCCATCATGCGATCTATTATCTTGTCTCCTTCAAGCTGTGGCCTCGCCAAATTTGGTGAGTTTATCCCAATCCCAAACTCTTGTGTCATCCAGGCTCATCGCTTGCAATGACCCAGTTCATCATCTCGAAAAACATCCGCGTATGCAATGATGCTCTCCCAAATCAAGGTATGGCGGTTTTTTCCTTCTTTTTCCAGCGCTACCATGGTGGCGGTGGAGGACGATGGACGAAAATTCAGCGAGGCATAAGTTTCTCCAAGGATGGAATTGTAATTTTACTCGTGGAGTTCTTTGTGCAAAGTTTCTTGAAAAACATGTTTGTTTCATGTGTTGACCATATGTGTAATCGCTTGATTGTCTAATAGAATATATGGTTACTTCACAAAACTCTTGTGTCATAAAAACTATGAAATCTTGATGTATCAAGGCCTTCAGTGCTCACTAGATGGTTGTTGTATCTCACAAGACTCTAGTTCACAACATCGTCGCTCCGACCAAAGACCAGACCCAAAACCTACTAGATGTAAAATCCTACTCCTACAAGGAGACACAACCCTTCACTATTAGCTTCGCTAAAACAATAGAACCGACAACCCTAGATCATTTTCTCATGTGTCTTGGTGGGGCTACTTAGGAATCAAATTCTTGATAGTCCAAGAAGTTCTAGTCTCTTGGCCCACGCGTCGCTCTCCACGGGGGCGGCTCGGGCGGAGACCCTAGCCGCCGCCCCCTCTATAGTCTACTCCGTTGTCGCCAGAGGACACCGGAGGTCAAACGCCTTCGGTCGATGGTAGCCGCGGGGCAGTCTCCTCATGTGGATCCCCCCATGGGGAACCCTTCGGTCGCATCAGTGCATTGCTCTGGATGGCACGCTCATGACAACGAAGGTTTGGAACCGTGGCGGCGGCCCTGGGAGGCGGTGTTGGTCCTCCCATGGCGGATGGCGGAGGGGGTCGCGTTTGCTTACCTGGACGGAGTGCTTGGCGAGGGGGTCTATTGTGTGGTCCTGTGTTGGCGGCACGGTCACGCGGCCCTGCATCAACGGCGTGGTGGTGGCTTGCGTTCGGTGTGCTCGAAGTCATGGCGCCATATATCGGACGCTTCAGGGTGGCGCGGGTCGCCTATGCTGCCGGTCGTGCCTTGAGGCTGCTAGTGGGGTTTGGGGCGGCCGGTCCTGGCGGAGGCCAGTGGGCGGCGTGGGGGATGCCGATTTGGTTCTAATAAAGGCGTTAGTCCTAGGGTTCTTCTCACGTCAAGACATCGATCTGCTTGATGGATGTCTTCGGTGATCTAGCCAGAGTGTCGAGTTCCGGAAGGCTCCACAAACTCCCATGGGCAAATCATGCATGTAGATTGTCAGATCGCATGGGATTAGGTCGCACGCAACCGTGTTTTCAGACCAATTGGTTTCGGAAGGAGCGAGGTTAAGCTCTCCAGTATGTTGTCAGCATGGGACATATCTTTAGTTCCATGGTGAAGTCAGTGATGGAGAATGTCATGCTAGTGAAGATCTGAGGACTAGTAACAGTGGTACGAGTCCTGGTGGCGATGATGAATTGGCTTGCTGATTTGTTGATTGCGCGACAACGGTTCTTGTGCATTGTTTCCTTCTTAAAGGCGTCTCTTTTGAAGAAGTTGGATTGCTGGTGTTGTCTTGATGGTGTTTGATCTGCTGTTGCACGGAATTGATCCATATAGCGGGACTTTTTTGGGGGTAATTCCTCTTTACTTTGTTTTGTTGTGTGCATCCGTATTTCCATTAGGACATTGCATTGTTGCAGAGCCTGGGTGTAATTGGTATCTTCATGGTATTAATATATTTCCTTTATCAGAAAGAAGGAGTTCTTCCATCAAGAAACATTCAGCACGGCGCTACTTCTATGCGTACAAAAATGCAAATGTTGATTTATTACTATGCTTACGACCAGAAATAGTCACGATCTCTAGTTTCCTCTATCAAGATATTTGTTTTACCATACACTTTAAAGATCTATGTCAATCTAAGTGGCACAAATTAATATATGAATATATGCACATTGGCATCTCCCTTTTTCTACAAATCAAAGCGCACTTGGTTAGCGAAGTTTGTTTTCTTCATAAATGTGATAAAAAATAATCAATTAAATTGAATTTTTTTAAATGATAATAAACTTCAGTAAATTTATTTATAGAGTTAGTCTCTATAATTTTACAAAAATAGCACTTTTAATCTTTGTAAATAACGGGACTATTGTTACATCTTTTCTATGCCAACTCTTGCGCAACATGTAGCGATCGAGGATCCTACCAGGAAGTTGCTGCTAACCTTTATTAATAAGTACACTAGCGCACATTATGTTGTTTGAATAAGCTCTAAAAACAAAAAATGTTTAGTATAAACAAATAGTTCCTTAATTTACACATGTTAATTATATGTTGAAATCCAATATAGAGCATCGAGATATAGATGCTCAAGGAATATATTATGTAGATCTAAAAGATTTGTCTTCTCTGGTAGAGTCGCTTGTATTCTATTTAATTAATTTGTTTCTAGTCTATCAGGAGGTAGGAATTATTGTTTAGGGTACTACTTTGCGGTCAGCCGTCCGATTAATAAAAAAAGTTTCCACGTCCTTGCTAGCAAGACGGTGCCGGTGAAGAAGGATGTCATGAGCGTGAACACGAAGGATATGCACGGGGTGAGAAGAATGCGGAGGCGCAAATCCATGCGATTCATCTTGTCACGATAAACGACGGTTTGGTCTCCGGCGCTGCGTGGTTTGCATATGAGATTGAGGAGGCTCGTATGTCGAGCTTATGTAGGCGTAGTAGTCATTAATCAAACGATTGCATTCCTAATTAAAAGATCGATATCTATACCTTACCGCGTGTTGCAACGTCATTACTATGCGGCAAACTAAAACCCCCTTGCTATTAGACTTCAACAAAACTCAAGATTTCGAGTGTTCTTCCATTGCAGCATACCGAAACCCGTGTAGCAGAAGTTTTGTACTATTGCAACATTGTTGTAGAATTTCATCTCGTAAGCGGTCAAGCAGCAGGGGATATAGCAGCAGATGGCCAGCAAGGCTGCAGCCAAACACGCCAGGGGCGACATCAACAACTGCAATTGATCACATCATGGAGAAGTGGTAGCAGCCGAGCACGGACTAGATCGCACTCAGCAGTAGAGTGTGGTAGCGCGCAGGAGGTCGGCTAGGAGCTAACGTAGCTGGAAGGTACCGTATGAACCGTCCGCCATCACCTCTGTTGTTCGAAGGCGAGAAGCCACTGATCATCTCGTAAGCGTTGTCTAGTTCGTGGGAGATAATGGGGGAAAGGGAACTGAGGCTAGGGTTACGATGTCACACGAATTTGTGGGAAATTTTGGGCGGTACCCAAGATTTTAAACCCAAAATATTGGGCCGCCTGCGTGAGCTTTAGCGGCTAAATGGGTCCTTTTTATCTCTTACAAACGTTTAGAGACGCTATTATGTTTTCATAGTTTAGCATAGAACAGGCATAGCTTTAGAGAGAATCCTCTCAAAACACTATAGTATGTGTAGCTATAGCCGGGTATTTAAATCTTTGCCTATCGGACAGCCACAGCCGCCACCATGGATCAGATTAGCCTGCAACTTTTATTATTCCTCCACTCACATTTGTACATGTAAACTTTTCGCCTAACCTTTATATATCTCGGGCAACAGGGAGGGAGATAATTAAGTAACGTTTGTACTTGTTGCGAGGAGAGAGAGATTGCAGGCGTTAAGTGCACCAAGTCACTAGCATATTTCACTAAGCTATGCTAGTTAATTGATTTGGTGGCTTATGGCATATATGTAGTGGCATATGCTGCTACTGCATATGATTCGATTCGATTCGACTGGCGCATTTTATATGGGAAATGAGCTGTGATTTCTAAGCTAGGTATCTCAGTCGCCGATGTGGAAAAGAAAGCCAGCATGAAGATGCCGTTAGCTAGTGTCTGTGTCGCCGGTGCCCACTAGCTATCTTCGATCGTTGGCAGTTTACAGCTTCCACGATGATATGTGTTGCCAGGTCACTATTAACAGGAAGACCACTACCAGCAAGCGGCATGTTTACCAGGGCAAGCAAGCAAAATAGAGGTGACTTGAACTGAAAATTGGCTTCAACTGTCGGTGGCGGGGTGTGCATGTGTTCAAACAGGGTATATCCATATCATCGTCCTTCATTCGTGATTCGTCCAATTCGCCTCCCGAACGATCCAGCGGGACCAGCTTGACACGCCAACCCAAAAGTTACCATTGAGTTGGCTCCATCTCCTTCTCCTGGCCAGACAGAACTACAGGGTCAACACAGATTAGCATGTTTACGCGCGGTTGGGGAGATGGAAAAAAGAAACAAAGTAGTAGATAGGAGCAGAAAGTCCATATGTCAAATTACTACGGTAGGTCGGTTAAAATTATTGACTAACCGATGGAGCGCAGGTACATGTAGATACACGATGATGAACAGGTCGCCATATGTCATTACTAAATTCGCAAATTGATCATTTTCTGCGCAAGTTGGACGGACGGACGGACGGCCGGTTGCTGTTGCGTCAACAGGAGGCAGCACTCGACACAGACACAACTCTCTGAGCGAAGATCGATGTAAATCGTCATTGACTATTATACCACACCGGTACCAGATAGCTGTCACCGTCTCCTAAACGAACCTGCGAGATATCTAACCATAACGCAAATTTAAATCTCCAACTAGTGGAGACAGCTACATGAATTGTTATTAGTACGTTTGTGAAGTAGGAAAAAGAAGATATATAGTACACTGGGAGAAGATCGGTTCAAATTAATTATTGACTAATCGATCAGTAGTGCAGGTAGGTGCGGAGACACGCACGATGCATGGATAAACCGGTCCCCCTATTGTCAGTATTGAAATATATCAAGTCAAAAAAAAGTACGGCCTATATTAATTGACTTGAATTTGTCAAAATTTAGATGAACCTATATACTAAATAGTGTCTAGATTTATTCAAATTTTGACAAATCTGAATCAACTAATATGGCTCGCAGGGAGTATTGAAATGTCCCATTTTCTATTTCTTGCGTGGGCACGCTTCGGTCTTACCCGGTGCTCAGGCCTCGCACGCGTCGGATCGCTAGCGGATGGCGTGGATGAAGCGGCGCTAGCATCCAAAAAAAACAGACAACACTCCGTCGCTATCCTCGACCGTTCAAACTCCTCGAGTCGAGCTCGTCTCCTTCCCCTTCCTCCTCTCTCTCCCCTTTCACATCCCTCTCGATCTCCGGCAGTAAATCCCCCTCCACGCGGCGGCAAGTTGTCCGACGGGAAGCCGCGAGGGCGGGGTTTCTTTCCTTTTTGGTGGAGCAGTGGTGGAGCTCCGTCGACGGCGGGGACGAGCAGATCGGGGGTGGCGCATTCGAGTGGAGAATCAGAAGGGCGGCTCGGCGAATTGACGTGTCCGAGTCCGGCAGAGGTGATTTTTCGAGTGGGTGGGTTGGCCATGCTCAGAGGTGTCGTCAAGTCAGCATCGGCGGCATCATCCTGCTTCCAAACAACGGAGCACTTCCTCTGATCTGCTCGAGGTGGTTAGTGATTCCGTCTCACTGCTATTTGTTCGTTCAGATGCTGGTGTTTTTAGCTCTGAATCGAATTCATCATTGCTATTGGGATGGTCTTTTAGATCGAAACTAGTATAGATTAGCCCAAATTTTTGGCCATGGCGGTGCTCCCTATGGTGCTCCTCTAGTAGTCTATGTGTTTTTATTGCTAATACTATGTTGTGGTACTCGTCTAGTAATCTCAGATTTGCTCACAGGGATGTTTCCATGAGATAAGTTTGTGTTCATAGCACACAACAGGTTCAATATACAAGCATCATAGGATGTAAATTTTCAATAATTACTACAGCCTATGTTCGTACTATCGCTAACATAAGATGTATTTTTTTTCTCATAATAATGTTCCAGGCTGTGTTTGTACTGCTAGCCTATGTGTTGTGGTACCCATTTTATTACATTTGCAAGACATTTGTTACATGCATATTATGATCTGATTTGTAGTTTGTTTGTAGATCCCTCTGGAATCATTTTGAGAGATGTACATTTTTTCATATATATGGTGTTAATGATTTAGCACGAGATGTAAACCTTTTGCCAATAAATACATTTTCAAATGGTTAAAACACCTTTTCTACATGTTGGATGTACAATGACCAGAAATCAGTACTATTTTTGTTTACTGGTATCAGGATGTAGTAATTGCAGCCTTTTTTTGGTAGATAGAAGGTGTTATTCAGTATGGGAACAACCTGATTAATGCTAGGGGGGTTTGAAGCCTGATTCATGACAATAAATACATGTTGTTTTTAAAATGATTACCACACCTTTATACTTAGACAGCATGAGATGTAAATTATAGGGGATAATTACATGTTGCTTTTTAAATGGCGTTTAACACATTTTTTTGCCACTGTTTTGTAGGCTTTTTTAATTCTGTTTGAAGGAAATCCTTTATTTTGTTTCCCTTTATTATAAAATGATTCAAGTAGTAGCTACGGTATGAACACATATAGAATTAAAAATAGTAGTAGTTTCATTTTTGCATACTAATAGTTCCTTTTTTTGTTGCTTGTAGAAAGTCTCTCGCACACCCAAAATTGGACAGTCCAAGTTAGGGAGGATGAAGCAGCGGTTGCAGTACAAGGCGAATGTTACTGAAGGAGAGCACACGGAGCCACCTGAAAATGAAGACCACGGGGATGAAGACCAAGGAGATGTGGAAGGACCATCCAGAAAATCAAGTAATGGACAGTCACTTTTCTCTCTGTTTTTACTTTCTTTACTGTCCTTTTTAGCTTATTAGTTCTAACATATTTAGTCCCCTTTTGTGCTTCTTTTTCAGAGCAATTTATTCAACCTCTCATCCCCGATGAAGATTGTCAGGGTTTGCAGATCAATGACAGATGATCAGCGGGCTGTTATTCGCGAAGCAGAATTCGCGGGCTTGTTAGAAATGAAGGTTTCCAAGCTTATGCCAGAGTTGTGCAGATATTTAATGGGATCCTTCAATCCACAAACATGCGAGCTGGATTTTGGTGATAGAGGAAGATCCCTATAACCACTCAGTCTGTGATAGGCGGCAATAAAGTTCCTTATTGTCTAGATGTGAACTCCACCGACTTGATTCTGGAGATGTTTGGGATCCACAATGGGAAGCAGCCAACAGTAGCATTTGTCGAGAAGCTGCTAGGCCCAACCAACCCTCCTAATCAGGATTACTTGAGAAAGTTCGTCATCTACAGCGTGTCCTCAGTTTTCGCCCCAAACACAAGGACTCTTGTCAGCCCTAGATGCTACCTATCTGTCATCAACGCAAACGCAATTCGTCATCTCAACTGAGCCAGATTCATTATCGATGTTCTAATCCAGACAGCAACTGCTAAAGATACCAAGAATTGGTTTAAAGCATGCATGCCATATCTCATGGTGAGTTTACATAATCCAACTCTTGTTTTTACTTTTTACCAAGTTCTGTTTTATGCTATGTAGGATATATTTTTTTTCATGGTGAATTTGCCTGATGTAGTATCCACGGCGTGATTAGTAGTAGTTCATGGTAGGATGTAAATATCATGTTCAAAGATGGACAAATATTTAATGTACTATGCCATTAGAAACTAGGCTGTATGTAAGTATTGTTCATTTTTTACATGGGAATCGGTAGATAGGTGGTGCATCATTTTTATACCTATGATGTATATGAGCATGTTTATCTAGTTGTTTCTGATGCATCATTTATTCTACATGCTCATAAAATGATTTTATATTCTGCTATGTAGGGTAACTCATCTTTAGGATGTAATAAACTTACCCTATCGTGTTTTTACCTGCATTTCTGCACGTAACTTTCTGCATTTTTGGATTTTTAAGAGATATGTTCTTTTGGATTTTTTTAGTATGTGTTGTTTGACAAATCTGATACATATGGTATATATCATCTTTTGTCTTGTACATGTTCTATATGTTGATTCTCTTGAGACAGATGCATTAGATATACCCGAGGATGGAACTAGGATATGCATTTGGACAAACAACTTGGTGAGACTTATAGTTGACCTTGATACAAACGGCGATGGCTCGTTTGGGAAATTACCGGTAGGTTCTCATAAAGCAGTGTTTTCTTAGGCTTTAAGCATCTTTTTTTCATGCGTTTTTCCTACTATGTTGTACCTTTTCTAAAATGTTTATTCACATGATTTTTTTTGTCTACGGCTAAAGCAATGTTTCAGGATTAGGCTCTCTCTGTTCTCAGCAGAGCCTTCTGATGTGGATATGTTCGTCAAACGCCATGTTCCGGGCGACCATACTGACCAGGTTTGGACCATAGTGTCTCTTTTATTTACATCTAGCAGTTCCTTTTTTCTCTTTCTTTTTTTGCTTATTCAAGTGTATTTTTTTACTAACCTAGCTTTTTTGTATGTGTACTACACAGAACTTGGCAAAATATAGGGAAGTGGTAATAGAGATGTGCAATGTGTTTGAAGATGGGCTTGCCAAGTTTCTTACCTTGTCGAACAAAGAACACAAGGATATCAGACCAAAGCAGAAGGAAATTTTTGCGGAGGAGGTGCAACGAGTCGTGCAGCAGCCCAAACAAAGAATGCGGAGACACCGATCAAGGCCACTGCTGGTGGAAGTAACTGAACAGATTGTAGCTGATACAGAATCTGCGCCGATGGAAGTAGAGTTGACAGAGCAAGTTGTTGTCAAAAATAATAACATGCAGGGAGAAAAATGGGGACAAACAATTTGTTGGAGACATGAGCTGTGCTGAAAATGGAGGCGTGCAAAAAACAACACCTGAGATGGAAACAGGGAAGGACTGCGAGGATGAAATGCAGACTGGGGATGGAGAAAAAGAGATAGAAAAGGAGGCTAATTTGGAATGCCACTTTTTAGATGCAGCTGGTAGTGGCACTCTAGAGATTTCAAAAGACAATGAGCTTAGTCTTGCAGAACCTGAACATGTGCCAACATGACAGCATTCGATATTGCCGTTGGGCCCACTGAAGTTGCTTCAATTATATGGGTCTGGGTCACAGTCCAGTGCAGATAACATTGGTGTTGCTGCCCCGCTGCTATCTCCTTTACCAGCTGCGCCTCCTTGCAAACAGCAACAACCTAAAGTATCATCAGGCAAGAGAAAGAAGTGTGTATCATTTGTGGACCAATTAAAGGAATCTGAAAAGGAAGACGAAAGTAAATGCATGCAGCCCAACAACATCTCTGCTGAAGTGAAAGCATCCCCTGTTGTGCAACTCAAAGCTACAACTTTAGGAGGGATTCCAATTGGCAGACCAATCACTAGATCAATGTCTCCTCGAAAATCATTGGTTGCCACTTCCAAAGCAAGTCCTCGGCAAAAGCAAGGGCTGGTCCATGAAGATGTGACAGTTGTTTCACCTAGCCCAAGAAGGTCAAGTAGGTTTGCTACAGCTGAAGCAAGGGCAAACCGTAACAACCAGATGGCAATAACAGCAAGCTCAGGAACTGTTGCTGAAGGTTGTAAGGTTGCAGGTTCTACAATTCTATGCGATAGCATGAACAAGCGGTTGTTTGGAAGTGTAGAAGGTATAAATGAAAGTGAACAAAAAATGAAGCGCCTGAAGCTGATAGAAGATTGCCCCTCCTTCGATCTTGGGTTAGATGAATCACCTTGTGAGGATTTTGAAGCTGCCAAAACAGAGGTACCGGTTCAGGTAGAAGGGGAGCATGTTATTGCATGTAGCAATGATGACAGCGGGGATTCTTTGGACAAAATCTACGCAATCATAGATATGACTACCAGGACACCAGTTGGCGAGGATGGTCATAAAGTCCAAGAAGAAATAGTTTCACTTAATGCGCCCAACAGTCTTACACCAATCCCTCAAGCTCATCAGCGAAGGCTGGTGAAGTCAGGCCCAGCAAGGAAGTCGTCGTTTGTTGATGTGGAGAGAAAGGCGTTTGCGTCAAAGTCAGCAATTGAGCTCTACAACAAAGTTTGTGAATACACGGGAAAGGATGTAAATGACCCTAATGAAGAACCTATCATCATCGACGACGGACGATGGTTCATCAACCTGAAAGATTTGGCTGACTTAGTCAGGCCAGGCGGAAAGTTGAGCAACTCAACATGCGAGATGGCTCTTAACGCTATGTCTATGGAGATGGCGCAACAGAAGAAATTTTTGATGCCACTTAGGATTGCGGTAAGATATACTTTTTTTCTCTGCAAAAACATATGCTTAGGAGATGCCACTTAGCTATTTCAATCTTACATTCTTCTAAAACTCCTACTTACAGGGAAAGCTTAGGAGTGCCACATGCTTTATGGATAGATCTGTCAAGAAAGCATTCGAAAACTCCCCCTCAAACCGGCTAGACCACAAGGAGATGGTAATTTGTTTTGTACTCTTTTTACGTCTATATTTTAAAATTTTCAATTCAGACCCACAATATCATGTACATATCATGTTTTACAAGTGCTTAAGTTTTCTCCATGTACAGATCATGTTCTCTATTTTCCAAGATCTCACACCGGATATTGAAGCAACAACAGGGCACTACTATCTGATTGTTCTGAACCAAAAGGCAGAGAGGTTTGAAGTGATGGACTCATTGAGGAGGGAGGGGGACAAGGGATTTCAATCAGATTACAGAGCAATTATTGGGTCTATCAAGAATATGTGGTCGCGAAACTACAATCAGTCCAAGTTCAACATATCAAAATACAAAACATTGTACATTCCTACTCCAATGCAAAGCACGAAGTAAGATATCCCTTTTTGCTTCAAAATAAGAATGTTTATTTAATTGTTTTTAATTTTTATCATTCTCATGCTTTTTTTCTATAGGAACACCATCTGTTTTTCTTTTTGACCATGTCCTCTGTAACCTGAAATCCAATGTTTTTACATTCTGTATGCTCAAAATAGTAGGTAACTGTAGCTTAACTGTATTTTTAATTGTATCTTCAGTATAACTGTAGTATAACTGCAACTACAGTAGCTTTTTATAACATGTAAATTGCTAAAAAAAATTACATTATCTGGGAACACCAGTTTTAGAACATGTAAATTTTACCAACATTTTCCTTTTTCACATCTGTATGGTCTAAATTACTGTTTATACCATGCTTTTTATACACTGAACATGTAGATAAAATGAAATCATGTAAATTCTGAAACTAAAAGTAAAATGTTGGTAAATTTTACATTCAGAACATGTAATTTTTAAGTTTTTTACATTTTATAAACATGTAAAAAAATGATGCACTGTACTTGTGATGCATATACATTGAGAACATCTAATTTGTACATGTAAATTTTACCTAAAATTTACATTTTACTCCAGCTTTTCAACCTACTATAATAATGCTTTTCTACACTGATGTAAATTTTGAAACTTGTTTGTTTTCATCCATAGACTGTTCACATTCTTTTTTTACATTGCAAACCATTTTTTTGCCACAAACAATTTCGATTGTGGGTTTTTCATGCTGAAGTTTATTGAGTGTTGGAACGGGAGGATGATGCTACCTTTCAAGCAATCTGATATGCCTGTGATCAGGAAGGTTCTCGTGAAGAAATGGTTGGATCGCGAGGAGAACAAAGTAATCAACTGGCATGAAGTGCTTTTTCAGACATAATGTTCATTCAGGAGAACAAAGTAATACCTGTCCTGTTAGAAAGGTACAAAATGGTTGTTTTTAATTACCGAAATTTGAATTCAACTTTCAGGTTATATTTTTTACATGTGTTTTAGTATGAAAATTTGTGAATGTACCATGACACAGATTGCATCACATAATTCAAACTAAAAAAGGCTGCATTAAACTGACTTTAGGTTTTTTACATATAATAAACCATTCTAGCCAGCAAAAAAAATAGAACATTCTTTGCATTTCTTTAACACTAGTACTTAATAAAACATATGAGTTTGCACACTAAACCATATCAGCAAAGAAGTTAAACACTGGTGGTTTTGGAACAGGAGAGATCTTGCTGGGTTTCTTTGACTTCAAATGTAGCCCGGACTTCTTCCTCTTCTCCGGAGGACGACCTTTAGTTGTAGTACATTCAGGGTCCCGAACATGCTGATATTGCGATGCACTCCCTTGACCGTCATCACCTACAAACTCCAGCCCAGAAGGAGCTTCTTTTGTTTTGGTTTTACCCTTATTTTCTTTCCTCTTAGCTGATTCACTTAACTTCATAGCTTTTAGCTCATTACCCAACGCTTGCATGTACTTATCCGCTAGAATTTTTCCTTTGTCTGATTCGGCTGCAACCTTAGCGTGCTGCGTCCAGTCATTGCATAGTGTCCCGTAACGCAGCAACTTCCTTTCCTTGTTTGTCAATTTCCTATCAGTTGGAACATCAGGGAGCTCCACCTTTTCCGGCACAATTACATCCTCTGCCTTTTCCCATCTAGGAAGTATATATCGCGGCGGAATAGACTGTACAACACCAAGCTGTGCCATGAACCTCAACACATGGCAGCATAAAAGACCATCCCTACTAAATTTACTACACTCACACTGATATATTGATTCCTGCAAGTTAGCTTCCACTCTATATGATCTGTTTCCATACCCAAACACAGCTCCCGATATTGGCACAACATCAAAGTGTTGCCCATCGACATGGGTAACATTGTAGGACGTAACTTTTCGGAGCTCACCACGGAAACGCAAGTAAATGGGGCATGTGTACACGCTCAAAGCTTGCTTTTCCAGAGGGTAATATCCCCACACCCTTAGAACTTTGTCTTCCATCTAGAACTCATTCAACTCTTCTGCTACATCTATCTTCTCTTGCAACTTCATGTACTGCTGGAAGAAATGGAAGAGGCTATTGTTAGGCTTTACATATCTTTTCAGAACTGCATTAAACCCTGCACTACGCGCTGTAGTTTGTAGGAATGGGAAAAAGCGATCTTTGTGGTATGCAGGGACAAAATCGGCCCTCAGATCATACAAATCCATCAAATTTTTATTGTCCCCCACATTGTGTCGTAATATCATTTCTTCCCACCTTGCTTCAAATTCTCCAATTGACATGCTGTGATCTATAATATCATTCAATTCCTTTCGCAGTTCCTCATGTTTGAACAAGAAATTACCCAACACATTTTGCACATTTTGCATGATGTGTCATCTACAACTCTGATGCCACGTGTCCGGAAACACAAGATAGCACTCTTCATGGACCCATCCTGATCAGTGATGAATTTTGCAGGCTGCAAACCACCATGAGCTTCAAGGAATTGATTGTATAGCCAATCATAATCTTCAATTCTTTCATTTTTTAGAAACCCACATCCCAGCTGAATAGACTGCCCATACCGATTTATACCAATGAATGGCGCAAATGGCATTTTGTAAGCATTAGTCATATACGTTGCATCAAATGACACACAATCGTTGTAGAGCTTGTACGCGGCCCTTGCTGGCCCATCAACCCAGAAGATGCGATGAACTCTGTCTGCATGATCAAGATCCAGCCTATAGAAGAAATCTGGATCATTCTTTTTTTACTTTTTCAAACTCGGCAAGCAACAAAGACATGTCTTTATATTCATGCCCTTCATCTAGTGTAGATATGAAGTTGCTGACATCCTTTGAATGATATGGAACATTAGCCAAGTTTCTGTATAACTCTGCCATAATAGACATCACCCTCTCGGCCGAGAGGTTAACCTTATGCAGTATCTTGATAAAATCTCTTTCTTCCTTAGGTATTCCTCTATGAGACCTCAAGTACTTTTTCAAGGAAAATTTCTTGATGCATGGATGATTGTGTTCCTCTATGAATATTGTGACATGCCACTTTTCAGCTCTTCTTTTAACTCTCAGACGCGTCTTGCAGTCCGTCTTCTTTGTTATGCTACGGTTCCTCTGCCTTACAGGTGGAGCTTCTTGCTGGTTAATGTCTTCATTTTTCCTACTTTTGTTGCATACAAAAAACTGTTTGTCCTTCTGTTTGTCCAGAGCAGAATTTCTAGAAGTGCTGGCTTTGATGGAAAAACTAACACTCTTAGCATATCTATTATAGCATATCCTTGCATCTTCTAGAGTTTCAAAAATCATCTGTGGGTATGGTTTTTCTACCAGAGTTAGGCTAGGTGTTGACTCAACCTCTTCCTCTCCACCTGAATCGACGCTAGACAATGTAATTTCTGTTTCAGCACCCGTGTCAATAGATGGCCCGGTATCATCCCCAGATGGAGGAACATTGCATGTATTCCCTGTAAGATCATCCCCAGGGTTGCCTAGCATGTCCTGGTCGGCATCATCTTCTTGTGCAGGGTTGTTTAGGTCAATACCAGCATCACCGAACCAAAAAGCCATACCTGGAAAAAAAACACAAAAGAAATTTACATTTTCTTCTACACAAAAACAACAAAAGTTAACCAAGTGTGTAAACTTTTTTACATGTTACTTTCTATCCTGCTACTAAAAAAAGAAGTTCTTTTTTACATGTTAGTACATCCCTGCTACTTTAGTGTCAACCTAACATATAATAAACTTACATTTACAAAACATTGAACCAGCATTTCCTTTCTTTTACATATAAGCTAATAAAACCCTGTTTTTTTCTGACGATTCCAACTAGAGTTATTCTGGAGATGCCCAATGCTGGAAGAGGATTCCTGCTACTGGAGGTTTTGTTTTTCTACATGCTATTTTTTATGGATCCTTGTAAATGGTTCATGCTCGATGAAATCTACATGCAAGTTGAACAACTACTGTTTTCTTTACATCTGGTTCACTTCTCTTCTTATGATACAGTGATACATTGTTTCTTTTTTTACATCTTGAAATCCTGTTGGTCAGCGTCCAGTTACCCCCCTCACAAGTATCTATTTTGGACATGGAAGTGGTCTGTTTTTGTACATAGTAAAAAAGATCTGGAAAATCTTGATGTTCATGACAACTGCATGTATAAAGCAAAAATCGAGCAGGGATATACCTGTGTTCTTACTTTTTGTTCCCTTGTTATGTATTTTACTCCAGTAAACTGCATGTAGTTTTCTTCTCCCCTGTATTGGGAGAAGGGGAGAAGGACAGATCTCCCTATCTTGTTGTTTTCTGAAGTTTTGTACAAAAAAAAGGAACGGCCATGGACATTTTGCAGCCGGCGGTTGGAGAAGGAAGAAAGCGAGTAGGTAGGGTTGGGGAAAGGAAACGTGGGATGGCGATCTTGTTTTCGCCCCTATATTTTTTTTCGTGGGCTGGCAACCGAAACAGGAGCTGGGCTGGTGTAAGAAAAGACCCCGAGCTGGGCCAGGAAAAAAGGGGACGCGGTACCACTTGCCACTTTGGGAAAGTTTTGAATTCGGACAGGGGTACCGCGTAAGACAATATAGAGCCCGGGCATTGTGTAGCAACGTCCTTGAAATATATAAGTATTTATATTCATATACAAGGAGTACTAATATATTACTCCTCCTCAAGTAGTAACATATTAACCGATGGAGCTGCTGCTGCAGCAGCAGGAACAGATCCAATCAACACAAACGCGTAGGAAGCCGCACATGCGGGAGATTGTGCTTAGCAATCATTTTTTGGTCGTTGGCGTTAGTTAGATCACGCGTTAAGTCAAATTACTACATCACTGAACCGTACAGTGCACCAAAATCGCAGGTAAGGCCACCCACAGGCCACAGGGCGTCGGTACAACAGATTCGGTTGATCCTCGAGAGCATCCTTAGAACTGCAGCAAAATGCAATGGCAGTACCACTGCCCATTATTACAAGAGGAAAACGTCATTGGTGCTAGTAGATTATATTCTTGAAAAATCCCATAGACCCGTTAGTGAATGGTATGGCATGCCTAAATTTTAGTCTTGCAAGGAAAGTGAACTCCTAGGCTTTAGTAACTTGGGTCTAGAACCTGCTTTAGGACTTGCGATGTATTCTACTCTGAAATAAATATAAATATTTATTCATTTTAATTAATTAAATATTGTTGTTAACACTCGGGAAATGGTTTGAGAAAAAAAATTAGGGTCTTTTCAAACACCTTCTACACTCTAGAATATAGTATTTTTACACCTTAATATGCATGGAATTATATTACTTGCGTCTAAGGGAACGAACAAACTATAGATATATCTATTGACGCATTTCTTAGAGGGTGCACTTTAAGCTCTTTGCCAAGATGTTTACGGATAAGTGAAAACAGACAAAAAGATGTAAATATCCACTAAAGGCACATAAGTGTTACTAATGTATGGATGAATGTTATTTGGGTTTACTCATTGTTTTTGGAGTGGCACACAATTTATTTGAGATTTTCTTTGCTAGGAATGTAGCAAAACAATAACATGGCATTTCTAAACAAAGTATATTTTAAGATTATTCAAAGTTTCCTTCTGACCACAAGCTTTGATTGTAAAGCAATACAATTGTATCTTAATATTTTAAAAAAGTGTTATGCGCAAAATTTTGTTAAGTGTGATAGAAAACTATACTACTTAAAAAAATAGATACGCATATGAGTCAAAGTTTGCTCCAGTGCCTCCCTCCCCTCCTTGTTCTCCACATTTCTTTATGTCCACGTAACAGTTTGACACGACACTCTAAACGACATGTTATCATGCATCAAACACGGTGTACAACGTCACTCTATATGCTTAATATGGGTTAGAGATACAAAATCACCCAAAAAACTGATCTGTATGACCTTGTAGTACTTCTAGGCTATAGTGATAGCAGATCTAAAAGCGCATAGTAAGAGAGGAAGAGCAAGAAAAAATGCGCATGGAGTGCATGGGCACAAACAACATAAAATTAAGAGAAAATAAGGTAGTCAATGTGAGAAAATTTGATCTGAAAAATATAAATAGTCAAAATAGTGAGGCATACACAATTATAGAGAAACTAGACAAGCAGGATCTCAAATTTCAACAACACGAGTTCAAGGACGAGTGCATGGACCCACGACTAGTTGCCTTCTTTTCTCCGCGTACCAACAGATTACATGCATTAGAAAAAATGGTAATGAGAAGGCAATGCAAGAAATCAATGAATTATATTCAAAAATAAAATGTATAAGAAAAACTGGCAGACAAAATGTGCAACAACTTGTGTCTCAGTACTGCCGAGTTTGAACCATCACTCGGGTGAGGGGGCGTGATTTACACATCTCTCCAGCGCGCTGGTGGACTAGGGAGTTAGGTAAGAAGATAAGATGCCGATGAGTCGGGGAAGCAGATCCGACGAAGCAATGGCTGTAGTGTGGATGATGGTGTCGTTGATAAGACCCTAGCAAGGTGGATGTCGGCTAGAGAGGGGTCGAGGATGAGGCTTGAGTGAGATATAGAGAGAAAACTGAGTGAGCGAGAAGGCCTGTCTGGGCAGGTATGCATGTAGCTAGCATCTCAGAGAGATTAAGGACCTGGTCAATTTTGGGGAAGCCACGACACCATCATCAACCTACTATGTATTGAGGATTACATTGCACGTGAATGACATAGATGCATTGTGCTAGATGTGTACATGTCGTCGTATCACAATTATATCGCATGTCTAGTTCCATGATCACCACTAAAAAGCGCACAACGCTAATGAAGGAGTTCCAGAGTAAGAATTAGATCCAAATGGTTGCCCATCTGACCAGCCAACAACTCAGAGAATTCGTCGACATTTGGGATTTGGTCTCTAGAAACTTCCTTTCACCAAGTCAAACAAACTCAGAAATTCTCCTGAAAATTAACCTTCTACACTGCATTGCATCTCCTTCTCTGCTTATGAGGCCTAATTTCATGGCTCCTATCCTTAATGTTAGATTATATTTACTTGCATATCAAGTTAGGGTTTAGGCCGGGGCGCTGCACCTCCTTCCCCCCTCTCCTATATAAACCATTGTATTCTCTCATTGTAAAATTATCAATTATCATTATTATCACAAATTTACATGGTATCAGATTAAGGTTAGATTCTAGGGCATGGCTCCCACGCCTCCCACCCCGCCGCCGCCGCCCCCTCCGGGGTTCTTTGAGTGGCGCGCCGCCATGGCTGCCGTCGCGGCTGCCAAACCATCCACCTCATCCGCCCCACCTCCTATCGCCCCCACCATCAAGTTTGCCGATACAATCTCCGACGTTACTCCATTCATTCCCATCACTTTAGATCTCCCCAAACACAACTACTACCATTGGAGGCATCTTTTTGAGGTGCACTTGGGCCGCTGCAACCTCCTGGCGCACGTCGACCCCAACATCCCGTCGTCTCCCTCGGATCCCCGCTGGGTCAAGTATGATCTCGCTGTGATACAGTGGATCTACCAGCGGGTGAGCACCGAGATTTTCAATCTCGTTTTCAGGGTTGCCACCAGCGCCGCCGCCCTTTGGGCAGCCCTCCGTTAGCTTTTTCAGGACAACGCCGACGCCCGTGTCAACACGCTCAACACAGAGCTTCGGAACACCGCCCAGGGCGACTTGCCCGTGGGGGTATACTGCCAGCGCCTCCAGATCATCGCCGATGAACTCCGTGAACTTGGTGATCCCGTTGAGGACAAACAACTCATCAAGATCCTCCTCGTCGGCCTCAATCAGCGCTTCGACAAGCAGCGGTCCTTCATCCCCATGATACGGCCGTCTCCTTCCTTTGCAGAAGTCCGCTCCATGCTCTCCTGGGCGGACCGCGCCATGACCACTCAAGAGTCTCGCCCTCAGGCCTATGCTGCTGCTCCACGGCCTCCTGCACCGCCACCGCCTCCGGCGCCGCTTGCGCCTGTTACACCGCCAGGTTGGCGCCCTAGCCCCAACTATAGGGGCACCCGGCCTATCTATCGGCCGCCTGCACCACGGCCTCCTCCAACAGCACCGGCTCCTCCACCTGCCCCGACACCACCACTGGCTCCACCTACAACACCAGCTTGGCGATCTTCTCAGGACCCTTGGACTAGCATGGTTCAGGCTTGGCCAATGCCCTGGACCGCGCCCTCTCCTGTTGGCGCGCCACCTGCCTACACTGGTTCGTGGCAGCCCGGCGTGCATCCTCATACAGGCTCACCTGGCCTCCTTGCACCACGGATCCCTGCACAAGCTCATTACGCCGCTCCTTCACCGCCCATGTATGTTGCACCATTGCCGGCTCCCTATGCCTCGTCGATGCACTCGCTGATGCCCTTTGCTATGGGTCCTTATGGCCCTTCGGCACCGGTCACTTCTAATCCTGGAGGCTACTACTCGCCATACACCATGTACTCGACTCCTGCTGCACCGCCACCACCTGTGCCAGTCCCTGCTCCGTCAACTGCATCGACTCCCTCTACTCCGAGCTGGGACCAAGCTGCGTTTCTAAGGGCCATGAATAATTTTGCTACTCAAGGTAACTCAGGTACTAGTGCTTCTAGTCACATGTCTTCATCGAATACTATGCTGTCAACTTGCATACCATCTCATTTTTCATCCATTACATTAGGCGATGGTTCCTCCATACCAATTTCATGTGTCGGTCATACGAACCTTGCATCTTCCACTTCCAAACCACTCCTACTTAAAGATGTCTTAGTTGCACCAGCCCTCATTAAAAATTTAATCTCTGTTCGTCGTTTCACCAAAGCTAACTATGTTTCCGTCGAATTTGACCCTTTTGGCTTGTCTGTGAAGGATTTCATGACCAAGGCGGAGATCGCTCGCTTCGATAGCTCTGGCGACCTCTACTCTGTTCATGGCACTCCTGCGGCCTCGTCTCCATCATCCATGCTCGCCTCCGTAGATCTATGGCATAAACGCTTAGGCCATCCGAATAAAGCCACTTTATCCTCTCTCCTTAGTGATTTTTCGATCCCTTGTAATAAAGAGGTTCATACTTCCTCCTTTTGTGAGTTTTGTCAACAAGGAAAACATGTTCCAAGGAAAACATGTTCTCAATCGATAAGATCTGGTCGATGCATATAGAGCCTATGCTCCATGGAAGGATCCTAATTAACTGTTGACATCCTCGTGCTCCTCACGACCTGATTCTCAAGCTTTGCCTCGAGCTTGAGAAACTGTAGCCCACCTCGACAGTGACGAGCTTCATCCTGGTCATCTAGGACCGAGTGGAGAATCGGACGACCGATGTAGATCCCGGTGAAACCCCTAATGGAGATCGATATCCGAGCGGTGGAACGTCATTTATGCCTCGTCCTCAAGTGCGTCTAGAAAAGGTTGCAACGACGGTTCATGCATGTTTTCTGGAACATGTAGTGAGCGAGAAGCCAGTTGGAATCTTAAGTGTCTCACTTCATTATGCGGAGGTGGCGCCGCAAATGTAATGGGTATCTTCGGTTCTAGAGAGGTCTTACACTTGGGTGAGGTTTGAGTCATCTCCTCAAAAATGTGCATTCATCATTTACATGATGTATCTCTTTTGTCTGGGAAAAAATACGGCAACCATGTAGGTTGAGTGATGTGAAGAAGACCACATCGTCGTACGGTGTTAGGCGGACCTCCAAGGAAGATCCGAAGATGCGTGTGGTGTGCACAAAGGCACGCAACTACCTCCTCGAAACAGGCATACGCCCAGCTATATAAATATAGCAACCAAGTTGAGACCGCTGCTGGGTCAGACAGCACATCACCCAAAAGAAGAAAAAAAGACTAAAAAGAAAAAAGCAGAGAAAGCAAAGCCAACAACAGTGGCTTGACGACAAGGAATGACCCGCAACCGCTGCGCCCTCTGGAGAATTTCCACCACGCTCCTAGCACTCTGAAGTGTCACGCACCAAGCGGCACCTCCAAGAAGGAAGCGGCGACGACGACGCTGCTTCCTAAACTACTCCTAGGGTTTCCTCCGGTATGCTACAAGAGGTGGGAAAGAGGTACACCCGACGCCCTTCATGAAGGAAAGTGACACCCGCAGGTGTCACCGCGTCGGTGTCTAGTCGACAAGGATTTCTCCCGACCCCTCAAAAAAACCACACTCCTGGACCCTTGAAGGCTCCACCAAGCTCGACCGCCCACCAACATACGCCACCGCGGCCTTGCAGTCAACCCCGAAATCTCACCGCGACCCACGTTGTGAGGCCGGCAAGAACGAAAAAGGAGGAACATCGGCGAGAGTCGGCAGGATAGCAACACACAGGAGGGAACTTCCTCCACCACCTTCCGGCGGTAGCCGACCGGATGCAGCAAGAGGGGCAAACCAGACCCTCACTGGCCCAGCCGAGCCCAAATGGGCGCGTGAAGCCCTTCCACCGCACTGTAGCAAGGGTGCCACTGTCCTCGCCAACTCCAACACTAGTCCCTCCCCCTCCTCCTACCAAAAGATCCACCACGGCAGATCCCCGCTGCCAAGCAGCAACGCCATCGACCTCGTGATCACCCGGGCTTGCCGGACCACCGCCAGTCTGAGGAGCAACACCACGAGCTACCTCCCGAAGCCACCTCCGCCGGAGGGCTTCCCGCACAGACCACCTTCCAGGGCCGCCTCCCCGACTTCCACGAACTCGCGCCCACGGGTCAGCAAACACCACCATAACAGGACCATTGGCGTAGACGGGGGTGGTCGGCACATGAGAACTATTCTAGGCGGCAGGAGGCCGACGAGCATGACAGCCAAGCGAGCTGTGTGCAAGTCAACCTCGCAAACCATGGCTATGGATGCCATCCGGCCACCAGATCTGGACCCGCCTGGTCCGGATCGGGGTTCCCAGCCACCATGGCAAGGAACCGGAGAGCACAGCAACCAGAGCCCGCCATGGACGTGCCCGCCGCGGCCCACCAGGCCCAGATCGGGCCCGCGAGGCCCGGCTGCTGCAGTTCCCCCTGTCGTCCGCCGCCGCCCTTCATAGCTCCGCGCCGAGCTCGCCCACTGCCACCGCCGCCAAGCCGCCTTCGACCTGATGTGCCGCCGTCGCGAAGCGAGCTCGCGCCGGCTGCCGCTGCCCCGCGCAGGGCCCCGAGCGAGCGGGTAAGGGAGGGCCCCCGCCGCCAGCACCGCCCGGGCTTTGCCCGGCGGCTCCCGCCAGCGGCGGCGGAGGAGGGGGGCCTCGGGGGGAGAGGAGGAAGCAAGGTCTACTAGTGGCCGGCCTGTAGGTACATGTTTACATGGAGAGCTGGAATGATTTACTTGGACTGAATTAATTATGTCGGTGGCAAGCACAGAAAGGGTTAAGTTTCTATCAGATGGATGGGATATTCTGAGGGGATATCCATATCTCGGCATCGTCCTCACGTACCAACAGCTTGATTACTATAGTTAGCTCGCCTGTAACAGCAGCTAAACTGATATATATAGATAGTTCGACCAATTATCTCCCTGCCCACCGGAGCGGATCCACCAATTAGTTAATCAAATCGTGTTGTTAATGGCTATATATACTATTGAGTGTCATCAAATCAAAGTATCATGAGGACCGTATATGCAGTGCCTTAATTTGTTCTGCCCAAACTACAGTATTATTTTGCTGGCTGCCTGCAGCCGCTTGTTGTGTCCACAGGAGGCAGTGACAGCTACATGCGGTATGCATGCATATTTGTTTATTTTTGAAACGGATATGCATGCATGATTGACTAATCACTGGATTAAGACTATCGTGAACCATCAGCAACGCCAAATTTAACTCTTCGGCTAGCGGAGACAGCTACGGCCGGCTCGATCGATTTACCAGCTAGGGCAGTAGTAGGTCGATTCCAGTTATTATTTGACTAATCCATGGTCATGGAGCGCAGAGGCACAGCAGGTGGAGAGACACACGAGGGATGAATGAACATGTCGCCGTACGTACGCGTACTGTCAATATTAAATTATACGATTACTACTAACTACTCGGTGCTACTAATTCTCGATGGTATGAGAATAGTACGAACGTGCATCCAGTAAAAAAAAAATTAATTCGAGTCTAGAGGCGCGTATGTGCGTAGAAGCTGCAGGCACGACGGAGAAAAGACCGCACCTTTGTGTGTGCGATTGTGCTTTAAATTTGCAGCAGGTCCTTTTTGGGGTCGTCGCTGGCGTTAGTTAAATCACGCGTTTGCATCATCGTTGGACCGTGCTAGCTAGCTGCTGCCCATGCGTGCTTCATTTAGACGCGAGACAGTCCTTCTACGACGAAATGCTTCTAAAGGCCATCGACACCGTGTCGGGGACCGTACAACAGATTCAGTTGATCGTGGAATGCATGCATCATTACGAACCGCAGTGGGGAATTACGGTAGGGAAATGTCACACAAAAATTTATGACATCAAGAACGCTGTAAAACATTGATGTTATCTCCAAAGGGAAGGACGAATCGAAGAGACCTATCCGAACCGGATGCTCACCGGGAGCGCGATGGAGGGGTCAGCAAGGACATGCGTCGAAGAATGGTATCAGAACCTCGCCGGCGCCAAGGCAGTGACAGAGAAGAAGCAGACGGAGACGACAATTGGGGGTGGTCGGCTCCGATTCCTTCGGGGAGTATGACCAGCACGACGAGGCGGAGCTCCAGGGCTGCCCAGTGAGGCTAGGAACGACAACATGAGGTGAAGAAGGAGGGGAAAGGAGGTGTTGGGATGACAGGTGAGACCCATGGGTGGTGAATAAGAAAAGAGAAAAGAAGAAATAAAAAATAAAAGAAAATGATGTTGACACGTGGGCCCCACACCCACCTCAGCATGTGTCTGCCACCCCACATCCAACTCAGCATCATTTTACCAACTCAGCCCTCACGGATGGGTCCTATCGATCAGGTTTGTAATATATTAGTTCGATTTATTACACCGTGTCTCAGAAGTAGTAGATGTTTGACAAAATTATCAGAAGTGATAGATGTTTGACAAAATTATCAAAAGTGGTACTGACTCTCGCAAAATCTATTCCAAATGTGATAGTTAAGTGGAATTTGCTGGGCTTGTACCTGCCTAGAAGCTGCACGCACGAAAGAAAGGCCGTACCTTGTGTGTGCAATTGTGCTTTGCAGGTCCTTTTTGGGGTCGCTGGCGTTAGTTAGATCACGCGTGTTCTACCACGAAATGCTTCAAAGGCCACCGACGCGCATGCGACCGTGCAACAGATTCAGTTGATCGTGGAATGCATCATTTCGAACCGCAGTGGGGAATTGTCAGTAGGGAAATTTCACACAAAAAATTACGACGTCAAGAACGTTGTAAGGCAGTAATGTTATCTTCCAAAGGGCTGTGTAAATGCCATTTGGGCAATCCGGTCAACCAGATAGCAAAACCACCACCCGCGCGCCCAAACGAACCAGCCCCAGACCGTTGGGCCAGCATCTCTATTCGTCTAAATATCATCATCATCTACTAAATCTTTATATAGACCATCGTGTAAAAAGATTCCATCTCTATATCTTTTCTTTTTCTGGTGGATAGTCTAAATTCCATCGTCTACATTCTCTCTTGCAGTGTAATAATATCATATAACACAGTTAGCATCCACCAAAATTCAGTTAGCAGCAACAGCAAAATTCATTTAACAAAACCAGCGAAATTCATCACCAAAACCTTGCAGTAGCAGCGAGAATTAGTACGAGCGGAGCCCTTCTTCGTTCTCTCCACCGTTCTGGAGCACTCTGTCCACCTCGTTTCTAGACTTCCAGTTGCTGTCCTTGTCGAAGTTCTCCCTGTAACCTAAGGTTATCCGAGACGCTCCTTTCCTCTCCTTGTACACCGCCGCGCTCAGCCCAGCACCACCCCATCTAATCTAACACCACAAACGCCGCCCAGCCTGTGTCCTTCCCCCTCCACGCTGCCCCGTCAGCCTTCGATCTGGCAAGAGATCAGACCCAGGGAGCCTGCAGCTCACGGTGCAGGTGGAAGTGGGCTGCCCACTGGACCCACTACCGAAGCCTACATAAAAAAAGCTATGTGGAACACCCACGGATAAACAAGAAAAAATTGTGGATTTCCGTGAAAAGTTCATGATCGAGCGAACATAAAAAAACTACTTCAATCTAAATTAATATTTTTACATTTGTTTAGATTCGAATATAACTAGTGATATTTTAGTATTAGATATATCTAAATCTAGCTAAATATGAGAATATTAATTTGGATCGAAAGGAGTAGGAATTTTCCAATCAAGCAAATATATGTCTAGTACAAAGAATGGCCTCAGAAAGTGGAAAAAAATTAATACATTGAAATGCTAAATGTTGATCGTATTATGTACTAAAATATTTTTATGAACATTATACAAGCAACAATTACAGTAACATATTTGCGGGTATATGTGGATATACGTGAGATAGTGGGCACCCGCATAAATTTTGCGGGCTTCCGTGAGACATCCACTTAAATTGTGTGGGACTGTACGGACGTATGTGGGCCTCCCGCGGGCAGTCCCACCTGCACCCTGACCTGCAGCGAGTCGCCATGGTCGTACCTCGATGTTGTGGGCGATGCTCCCATGGCTACTAGGTGTTCCCAACTCCACTCCCCAGGCGTAACGGTGACCGGTTTCGTTTGGACGTTGTCGCTCGCGAGCGAGCGCTTGGGTTTGGACGTCGTCGCTCGGTCGATGCGTAGCGGAGGTCGTATAATTATACACGCGCTTTAGATCAGCCACTAAAGACTTTTTATTTTGCCCCACATCGTTTTAGACGGTCATTTGGGCGAACCACTGGAGATGCTCTGATTTGCTTCCTCGCCGATAGCTGACGGACATCAAGTGTGTCATCCTCGCTCTGCCATTCCCTCAATAGAACAGCATTGCTAATATTTGGTAGGCGTTAAATATAAGATATTACATTTCTAGAAAATAACAAAGGCATGTTATTGAATTGTATGACATCGTAAATTTTAGTACCACATGGAGAGAGAGAGAGAGAGAAAGCGTGCGCGCGCGTGTGTGTGTGTGTGTGGGGGGGGGGGGGGGGGGAGGGGGTGTAAATCCATCTTATACAATGTGTTTTCTTCACTTGTCTAAAACATGAAAAAATGGACAACAAAACACGTTCACGCCATCGCTCCGAGAGGGGGGAGGATTTAACCACCTTATACAAGTGTTTTCCCCACTTGTCTAAAACATGAGAAAATGGGACAACAAAGCATGCTTATGCCGTCGCTCACGTACACTCCTGAATATCCTATTTTGTTCTTCACACACCACGAAAGGTTTGGCAACGACCTCTCTTCAAATATCCTATTCTTACACCTTAATATAGAGGAAATCAGATAACATTATTTTCAGTTTACTTACATCTACCATACGCTCTAGAGACATCCATTGATTGCATTTATTAGAGTGCACACTTTAAACTATTTGCAAAGAAATTTAATGATAAGAAACGCCGACAAAAACACATACATATCCCCTAAGGTTCATATAAGTGTCGGATGCTAATGTAATGAGTCACGCATTTTGTGTTCACTCGTTTTTGGAGAAATGAGGACTCTATTTGTTAAAAGGTTTTTTGGGAGACAAATGTAACAAAAGAATGAGAGGGTACTTGTTTTCTGAAAGTATTGTTTAAATTTATTCATAGCAATGTTGTAACGACAAAGATTAGATTGTATAACAATAACATTGCATCTTAACATTTAGCATAATTCTATGTGGTTAAATTTATTAAGTGTGATAGAAAACTATACAAGTTAAAAGCGATTGATTCGTCGAGAAGCAGCCGCTTGTAAATCTTTTGCCAAAAGTGTAGGAGAAATTTAATTAAAGTTTTTTTAGGCCTTGTTTTGTACAAGGACATTTTGGTGGACCAGGGAATATTTATCTCATGTGGATTTGGTGAAACTACCCCAATCACCCCAAACACGATCTAACCCCGTCGAGCGAGCCAGCGACAGAAAACCAAGTTAGGATAACGTTTCAATACATGCCTGTATCAGAGGTTTTCTGGGTTTGGCACATCCAAAACCGGCCTGAGTTCAGACAGCATTTATCGGGATCTTGGGCTTAGCCGGAGAAATACTCCCTAATCCCCAAAAAACCTCCGTATAAAATTTAAAAAAAATCTTGGGAATCCATGTACATTATGTGTATTTGTGTGAAATGTCAATACAAAAATCATTTTATATTAGGCTATAAGAAAAAAATTCTACTGTGAATAAGACTAGAAATACGTATGTTTTGTCACAATTTTGTATTTTTTGTGTAGGAGAAAATACAACATTGTTTTAAACAAAATTTATGGAGTACATTCCGAATGTATCTATCTAGCTATGTATATATTTTTAGAATTTTTGCAGACCAAAAAGTACAAGTTCTATTTTTCTATAAACAGAAATATTGTTGCCCATGTGCGAAAGAGATTTTCCGAATGAAAGGAAGAAGTCAGAAGACAATGAAAGTGAGGTGGAAGGATGCAGATACATCGTAGGCTGAACTGCTGAAACACCAGCCACGTATGAATTGTGCCCGTTTGCCCGTCACCGCTGTTACCACCGTGGATGTAATTAGCCAACCACCTTATTCTTTCAATCGTATTTTTCTCAGATCTCTTTCAAATCCTATATGGACGAGACAAGCAATCGAATGAAAGGTAATTACCAACCTTTTTTGGCTTATTTTCAGTGTCTTTTTAGGGTGATGGGGCGGTGGCTATATCTCCAAATCAGAATAAGATCATCCTCACCGTATCCTCTCTCCGGTGGTGAATCTAGCTCGGTTGGAGAGCACGTGAAGTCGTGTGTCCTACGGATCTTCTGTATTCAGTCGATTTTCGTCTTAGTTGTAATTGTTTCATGCCCGTCTCTTTCGGTCTATGGTTTTCTTCATTGGTGATAGTTGCTGTTCTAATGAGTTAATCTTTTTCGATTTCCCTTCTATGTACTACAACAAACTCTACTACGACAAGTTTTGCCCAGCTCCTATGATGGAGGGGTGAGTACGGCGACACGTCTTCGGCTCGCGCTAGTGCATGTAGTCGTCGCTAGGTGGTACAAAAACCTATTTGTAAATTTTATTATGTTGGCGCTCTTTGTACTATTGTTGACCATGATTGGTGGATGGGTGGAATTTTCGAAAATAAAGAGGGTCGATGCTTAAGAAACGATGATGCGTCGCCATCGGTTGAGATTGCAGGCTTGAACTACCACCAAGACACTAGCTAACATATTGTATTACTCCCGATTTACAGAAGGCATATATGGCATATGCTGCTGCTGCATATCATTCGATTCGATTCGATTTGTATGTATTATATACTACTACTAGGGAGTATGAGAAATGAGTTGTGATTGCCAAGCTAAGCATCTCGGTCGTCGACGTGGAACAGAAGAAAAGAAATAAAGAAAGACAGCAGGAAGATGCCGTTAGCTAGAGCGCGTCGGCGTGTGTCGTCGGTGCCCACTAGTTTGGATCGTTGCAGCCTACTAGTACTCTACCTAGCTAGGTAGCGCTTCCAGTTTATGATATTGAAGATAAGTACTACGTGTTAGCGGCATGTTTACCGGGGTAAGCAAAGGAATTAAGGTGACTTGGACTGAATATATTGGCTTGATTTGTCGGTGGCGTGTTGTGCGTGTGTTCAAACAGAGTTTGAGATGGATATCCTCCAAGGCATGTGCGTGTTGTCCATTCGTGATTCGTGGTCGTCGTCATGTGGTACATTGATAGTGCAACTCCATCTCCCGATCCAGCTTCCACACGCCATCCGAAAAGCTATCATCAAGTTGTAACGTACACAGCCACGAGTATGCTATTGTATACTACTACCTCCGTTCTACAATATAACTCTTTTTAGCAAACTAAAACAGCTTGCTAAAAAAGGTCTTATATTATAGAACAGAGGGAGTAACTAATATCATGTGAGGAGCAAAGCAAACCATGATTGATTGATTGACTAATGACAACATGCAGCCTCCGTCACAGCAAACTAAGATCATGTGTAGTGATCTAGCACTAGCACTTCAGCTAGCGGAGACACAGCTACAGCGAAGTTGGAAAAAGAAACACAGGAAATCCGAGCAGCGCGTCTCAAATTACTACAGTACCCCTCCATCCACAGATATAGGAAAAGGAAGCAACATTTATGACACTTAATCAGTAGGACCCGTTTTGAAATGAATGTTCATTATCTACCTAGTATTTGATTATACAGTATATATGTAAAAAAAATGACTCAAAGCAAAAGTTAGAAGTACACTATTTGCGTACGGAGCGAGCAGATTGTTTCAAAAGATTAGATTATGGGCAAAGTTTTTAATAAAAAATAGTATTTCTAAAGATTAGAATTCCCTTCTTTTTGGCATCTACGCCAATGGAGATGACGTCATCCATAATAATTGATCTTTGGCTCTTCATTCGATGAAGAGATTTCCTTCCCGGGTAAATGGTGGAGTTGGTCTTTTAGATCTCGATTCGCGTGATCGATGTTAGAGTTTTTATCATGGTTGATGTGAGGAGGATTATCCTCGTGATATTTGTGCTGGCTACTACGTTCTTGGCAATGGTGATTCGTACTCTCGGCTCTTCGGCGATGTCGACCAAGCTGTTCGGTTTTTTCCATGAAATACTAGTGTTGGTACTCTTAGCGATATTGGTTGATAACTTCAATGGTTGTGTGGGTTCACGTAGCCTTGGCATTGCGGCTCAAATTAAAATTACAGAGGATCATCATTGCTATTTAGAGGTCTGTGGTCTGGTGTCTATGTTATTTTTCTTCGGTTGCATTCAGAAAATTACAAGATTGTGTTATGAAAGAAGAAGAGTTTGAAGAACTCAAAAATTTATTCGTTTTCTTTTAGGCTTTATTTTGTAATCATTGGAGACAGTTTATGTATCTCTACCGTAGCTATAATCATTGGAGTAGTATGTTTGCTTCTTTGATATTCTAATACAAAATGTATAGCACACATGCAGTTTTTCAAGAATACACCCCGAGAGATTATCAAATTTCATTGTAGAAGAGGCCAAGACGGATAGTATAGCATGTAGCCATATATGACTAGAAATCTTTTTATTGTGTAAGTTGGATCTCCTTGTTGACAGAAGGCACTTATCAGTGATTAATCACACCA
Source organism: Avena atlantica (assembly GCA_910589765.1). Lineage (NCBI taxonomy): Eukaryota > Viridiplantae > Streptophyta > Magnoliopsida > Poales > Poaceae > Avena > Avena atlantica. The sequence continues at coordinate 444,904,436 of OU342738.1, read as the reverse complement.
GTCGAACTGTCAACGTCGACAGGAGTAACACCGACGCAAATTTAACTCTCTAGCCTATCGGAGACGGCTACAAGAATTAGTCGTACGTTTGTGAAGTTGTTAAAAATACATATACTCCTTGATTGAGTAGTAGGAACAGATCGGTTCAAATTAAATATTGACTAATGAACACCGAGTAGTGCAGGTAGGTGTGGAGACACATGATGCATGAACGAACAGGTCGCCGTATCGTGTCAGTACTAAATTAAATTATATTTATATTTATACAAGGAGTACTAATGTATTATTACTCATCAATTACTTAGCTAGTATTTTCTATAAAAGAAATACTTAGCTAGTGGATCCTGTTGATGGACGGGAAATAATCAAGGAATGTGCATCCAATAAAAAAATTAACCGGTGGAACTGATATGATGGTGCGTGCCGGCAGGAACAAATCCAATCAACACAAACGCGTAGGAAGCCACATGGGTGAGATCGTGCATGGTAGATCATTCTTGGTCATTGGCGTTAGTTAGATCACGCGTTCAAGTCTAATTACATTACTGAACCGCGGGGATGGGTGCTTGGGGATACATGATAGTGCACCAAAATCACAGCTAACGCCACCGACAAGGCGACGGTACAACGGATTTGGTTGATCCTCGAGTGCATCTTAGTGCCGTAGCAAAGTGCCAAGGCAGTACTTGAAAGATTGCGGACGTATAGACTGTATTAATATTGCAAGAGGTGATTACATCATGAGCCATTGGATTGTTTATATAGTAATAGAAGACCTGGGGAAGGGAAGACTACTAGAGATATAATTGGATTATAAACTTAAACTACCAAATATAATGTAATTGTAATATACTCTACCAGTACTACTGCCGTTGCAAGAGAAAAACATCATTGATGGTAGTAGTTGTTAAAAATTTCAGGGTAAACCGCAAAACATGCTAAATTCTTCAAAAATAGCATAGACCCGTTCTAGTGAATGGTATGGCACACATAAATTTTAGTCTCACATGAAAGTGAACTCCTACGCTTTAATAATTTGGGTCTAGAACTTGTGGTGTATTTTACTCTGATTTAAATATTAATATTTATTAATTCAATTACTTAATTATATTTTGTTGGTAACACTCTGGGTTTGAGAAAAAAAAGGTCTTAGCAAGAACATTCTGCACACTCTAGAATATACTATTTTTTACACCTTAATAAGCATGGAATCATATTACTTACATCTAAGGGAACAAACATACTAAAGAGATATCTATTGGCGTATTTCTTAGAGGGTGCACTTTAAGCTCTTTGCGAAGATGTTTACGAAAAGATGTAAATATCCACTAAGGCTTATACGAGTGTTATTGGTGTGCGAAGGCATGTTTTTGGGTTTACTCATTGTTATCGAGTAGCACATGATTTTTTAAAGATTTTCTTTGTTGGGAATGTATCAAAAGAATAACATGGCATTTCTAAACAAAGTATTTTTTTTTCAAAGTATCCTTCTAACCAGAAGCTTTGATTATAAATAATACAATTGTATCTTAGTATTTAGCAAAATTGTTATGCAGGTTATTTTATTAAGTGTGGTATAAAACTATACTAGTTAAAAAGTATATACGTATAGAAATAGATTTTTTAGGCTTGTCTTTTCACAATACTAAGAGGCATGTGTCCTTCCCGGTAGCACAACTTAAGACAGTACACAACCAAAGATTTCTCTTTATGCTCTACACACCTATTCTAGCTACACAAAGGCTCGGGGATACTGACGGGTCCTGTCATACCGGGTACCCACGAACACTGGCGGACCTTGGGCCAAATTTCTAGGGGGGCAAATGGGCTGGGGGGGGGGGGGGGCGAAAATGTGAGCTGCGGGCTGATTTTAATAGACAAACGGGCCAAATATCTGTAAATAAAAGCCCATTTCTTCATGGGCTGGGGGGGCGGCGGCCCTTTTCGCCTCCAAGAAGGTCCGCCAGTGCCCACAAAGCAAGTCAGAAGAGAATAGGTATATGAAACACCGTATGCGTCATTATCTCTATCAACGTCAAAAGATGGATAGCCATGAGATTGGAAAGCGGCGGTGATATACATCAAAAAATTGTCTCACTTCATTATTTGAAGGTGACGTCGCCAAATGTAATGACTATCTTAGTTTCTAGAGTTGGTTTAAGTTTCTAGAGTTGGTTTATGGTTTGGTGAGTTTATTTTATAAAATGTGTATTCATCTTATATATATAGCTGTTGTCTAAAAAAGACTATGGCCATGTAGTTTGAGTGGTGTGAAGATCACATTGTCTTACAATCGAAGAGGATAGGAGAGCTACAGATGTGCATCGGCGTTGACATGGCCTCACCATCACAACAACCGGCACATGGAAGAGATTGGCGTACCCCTAGTGGCCTCACCGTTAGAACAGAGCGCGTCATACTCCCTTCATCCGCAAATAAGTGTACTTTTAGCATTATCCTAAATCAAAGTTAGTAAAATTTGACTAACTTTGTAGGAATACGTAGCAACACTTATGACTCTAAATTGGTAATGGTAGATATGTTTTTAAATTTAGTTTCATAATATGTCATTTTGATATAATATATATTGCTATATTCATCTATAAAGTTGGTCAAATTTTATAAACATTGACTTGGGTAAAAACTAGAAGTACAAAGGAGTATGCCGGAAGGTGCGCGACTACCACTAGTGGCATGTACGTGCATGTTTACCATGGAAAGAAGGAACTTGGACTCAGTTTTGTCGATGGCCAGAGGGTTTAATTTCGACATCACATGGATAGGATATTCTGGCTAAAGGATATTCCGATCGACGCAGGGATATTCTGGCAGGATATCCATATCGCATCGTGGTCACCTAGCAACAGCTTACTTACTAGTAGTAGTTAGCTCGCCTGTAACACAGATGTTTACTAGTAACACAAATTAAGCAGATCGTGTTGTTAATGGCTCTACTATTAGTCAACACAAATGTTGTTTTGTGCCGTCAGAGACCATATTGAGTGTCATCAAATCAAAGTATCTTGAGGAGCATGTGCAGTGCCTTAATTTGTTCTGCACAGCATGGAGGGGGAAATATCGTGTGAAAGTCGGAGATATTTTGTGGCTGCCTGACGGGCCTGCAGCCGTTCGTTGTGTCCACAGGACAGGAGGCAACTGACCAGGACAGAACTCGCTCTACAAATGATGAACGGGACACACGCCATGACAGCTGCTAGCCTGCTACCAGCGGTATTTACCAGCAGGGTAGTCGGTCGATTCCAATTATTTATTTAAGTATAATCGATGAAGTGCAGTGTAGGTGGAGACACACGATGGACGAAGAAAGACCGTTACCCTTGTGTGTGTGCGCGATTGTGCTTTGCAGGTCCTTTAATTTTTTTCATCGATATATAAAAGCCGTTTTATTACTCCTACTTGATAATAATAGGATAAAAGGATCACTGCCTCTAGTGTTAGTTAGATCACGAGTTAAGTTTAATAGCATGCGCATGCGTGCTTCATTTAGACGCGAAATAATGCTAGCGCTCCCCCTCCGTTTCGGTCGCCCTCGTACGTGGATGGATGGAGAGAAGACTCTTTTCTTTTCCGGTATACTGTACAAAAGTTGGAATTGCAAGGGGCCTTTGCAGTTTCTACCTCCGGAGCTTTCCAAGAACACCGCTAAAAAGTGTATTATTATAACGTTAATGAAGGAGTTCCAGGGCAAGAACTGGATTTGCCTACAACTCGGGGAATTGGTCCCCGGGAACTTCCTTTCACCAAGTCAATCAAACTCGGTCTTCTAAAAATGAAACTTCGACTCTGCCTCTACTTATAAGACGCAATTCCATGGCTCCTACTCTAAGTTCTCAACCAATAAGATCTGGTCGACCCATATACATAGCCTAAATGTAAACTCTTTGCTCCTAGCTTATCATGTTCCATGGAAGGATCCTAATTAAGTGTTAACAAGCCCATGGTCAAGACCACGAACGCCTCCTCCTCCTCCTCCTCCTCGGCCACCCTCAGATGTACTGGAGAATCGGGCGGTCGACATGGAACTTGGTGGCACCCCTAATTGAGACCGATATCCAAGCGGTGTGTTGTCATTCATGCTCCATCCTCGAAAGAGTCTAGAAAAGGCTGCAACAGCCCGTCTCATGTACGTTTTCTGGAGTAATTAGAAAAGGGAGAATCGTTTTATTTGCTACCACATTCTTCTTGAGTAATTAGAAAGAGTCTAGAAAAGGTTACATTAGCACATTTTTTACTAACACCGTTTTATGGTTTTGCTATAACAGTGTAAAGTTTTGTTACAAGGTTGCGGCGAAAGTCTTCAGCAAGTCTCTAACGAAGTCAGATTTGTTACATTAGCACAATTTTTTTGCTACAAAGACTCCAACGAGTATTTCAGTGAGATCTGTCTGTTTCATTTTTGTCCCGTGAACAAACCTTTTTGCTACATATAGAAAAACAAAACTTTTTTTTAGCAAAAACCAAAATTTTGCAATAAAAATAGGATTTTGAGACACGTGCCAACAGAGGGAGGCGGGGAATCCGCAGGAAATATCCCGGGACGCCTAGCACTCCTCATTCTTGATGGTTTGAGAATATTAGGAACGTGCATCCAATAAAAATTATTGATTCGAATCTAGCTAGTAATCAAACACCGGCGCTAACGTAGAAGCTGCAGGCACGACGAAGAAACACCGTATCTTTTGTGTGCGATTGTGCTTTGAAGATCCTTTGGGATCGCTAGCTGGCGTTAGTTAGATCACGCGTTCAAATTTAGTTGCATCGTCATCAAACATCATTAGACCGTGCTAGCTGAGCATGCGTGTTTCATTTCGACGAGAGACAGTGCTAGGACGTTATGCTCAAGGGCTACCGACACGCATGCCAGACATACAACAGATTCAGTTGATCTTCAAATGTATCATTTCGAACCGTACTGGGGAAATATCAGCAGGGAAATGTCATGAAAAAAATTACAGTACTACGGCGCATCTCCAACAAGCCGACGTAAATGGAAACTTTGTACAAAGTGTTTCTCCCACTTGTCTAAAACATGAGAAAAAGGGACGACAAAGCATGTTCAGGCCGCCGCTCGCTTCAACATACGACAGAATGTGCGTCATGCTCATTGCTCTAGCCGAGCCACAAGTATTTCCATTGCATTTGTCTCCTTGCCCTCTTATCTAACTGGGCACTTTTCACAGCTTCCACGATGATCGCCCGCGTGGATGGAGAGTGACTCTATTATTATGGTATAACCGTTGGAATTGCAAGGCGCCTTTGTGGTTTTTTTTTTTGCATCTCAGGATTTTCAAAACTACCACTAAAAAGTGTATAACGTTAATGAAGGAGTTTCGGGGCAAGAATTGGATCTACATGGTGGCTCATCTCCACACTGGCCTACAACTCACGGAATTGGTCCTTGAAAACTTCCATTCACCAAGTCAATCTTAGTCAGTCTCGTAAAGACGAACCTTCAACTCGCGGTACTTACAAGACGCAATTCCATGGCCCCTACTCTAAGTTCTTAACCAATAAGATCTGGTCGATGCATACATAGCCTAAATGTAAACTCTTTTCTCCTAGCTTATGTTCCATGTAAGGACGATCGTAATTAAGCGTTGGCAAGCCCACCTTGGCAAAGACCATGCCTCCTCCTCCTCGGCCACCCTTGGACCGATCGGAGAATTGGGCGGCAGGCATAGGACCCTGTGGCACCCCCAAATCGAGACCGATATCCAAGCGTTCCGTTGCCATTTTCGCTCCATCTTCGAAAGAGTATAGAAAAAGTTGCAACAACTCGTTTCGTGTAGTGGAATAATTAAAAAAAGGGGGAACCGGGCGGGGTCTTGGTCAAAAAGCGACTCCCTTACGTGAAGGGCGCTGCCAAATGTAACGGATATCTTAGCTTCTAGAGAGGGTTTATGCTTGGGTGAGTTTTGACCCGTTCACCTCCAAGATTTTTCTTCGTCTGTGTACATATAAATCTGTCAAACCTAAAGAGAAGACGGCGACCATGCACTTTTCCTCGTAAATAAAATAAAAAGATATGGAAATTGGAGGAAGAGATGAGGGTCCGTGTAGCGAGGTAGAGTGATGTGAAGAAGATGACATGGACGTAGGGTGTGGTGTGGGGCGTCCCTCCCTCCCTCCCTCCCAAAGGATAGGAGAGCCACGGCGGGATGTCCGTCCAGTCCAGGAGGCGTGTGGTGGCGTCGACGTGGCCTCGCCGCCACGCCAGCACATGGCAGACGTCGGTGCACCACGTGGAGGCACGTCCCCGATCGATCAATTAATTCACGAAAGTAATTGACCGACGCGCGCCCGCGATCGCAGGGGCAGGGCCAGGTCATCGCCAGTCCATCCTCCTCATCCCCCTATAAGAAGGGACGGACCGTCTCCCCTCTTCTCCATCCCACCAGTTCGATTCCAGTCCAAGCCTTCCTTCCCCCATTCTCTCGATTCTCGAAGCAGAAGAGAATCCCATCGATCTCAGGTGCGTTGCGTTCGTTCGTTCATTCCCTGTATTTCTAATTGTGTTGGTGTTGCAGTGGGATCACCATCTTGCAGCAAAATCGTCTTTTTTTTTACTCTGCTGACGGATCGCGATCTCGTCCTCCTCTGCTCCAGATCTCACTATTTTGCCCTGTCTTCGCAGATCGATCCTCCGTCGAGAGAGCTTGCTGTGAGGATGGCTCCCCCGCTCGAAGCCGCTGCGGCCAACAAGGACGCGCCCAAGAAGACGCCCGCGCTCAACGAGCGGATCCTCTCCTCCATCACCCGCCGCTCCGTCGCCGCCCACCCCTGGCACGACCTCGAGATCGGCCCCGACGCCCCCACCATCTTCAACTGCGTACGATGCCCCCCCCCCCACCACCATCATCTCCCCCCTCCCCCACCCCACAATCCTCCTCTGTTGTTCTAACAGTGGCCGCTTTGCAGGTGATCGAGATCCCCAAGGGCAGCAAGGTCAAGTACGAGCTGGACAAGAAGACGGGGCTCATCAAGGTCGACCGCGTGCTCTACTCCTCGGTCGTCTACCCGCACAACTACGGATTCATCCCGCGCACGCTCTGCGACGACAGCGACCCCATCGACGTCCTCGTCATCATGCAGGAGCCTGTCGTCCCAGGATGCTTCCTCAGGGCAAAGGCCATCGGACTCATGCCCATGATCGACCAGGTATGTTACTGTATGATTGTTCCCCCCCAACTTTCCTCTGTTTTCTTCCTCCGCTTGACCCTCGTCGGGCCCTGATCTGCCTGCCGGTTTCTGAACGACCAGGGCGAGGCCGACGACAAGATCATCGCCGTCTGCGCCGACGACCCAGAGTACAGGCACTTCAACGACATAAAGGAGCTGCCCCCTCACCGCCTCGCCGAGATCAGGCGATTCTTCGAGGACTGTATCCTTGTTACTCTTATGAATTTTTGCTGATAGCTAACATTCCGTATATGATTTAAGTCTCGGCTGACCAGCTTAGCTTCGCATTGCCCCTCTTTCAGCATGAATCTACAAACCAGTTGTCATTTTCTACCGATACCTCCTAGCAATAAATTTAGATCTTGCAGCAAAAGGAAACTTCTGACAGAGTATTAACAACAACTAGCAGTTCTGAGTTCCCCCACTGAAACTTCTGACAGAGTAGTAACTCTAGATCTTGCAGCAAGTCGCTACCTGGAAAATATTCAGAGCTCTGACCAGTTAGCATTTTTATGCGGATACACGTGCTACTATAATCTTCAGTTCTTTGGTCGAATGTGTTTCCTTAATTAGGTTCTTCAGACAAGAAGAACGAGAACAAGGAGGTTGCCGTGAACGACTTCCTGCCTTCAGAAGACGCCTACGAGGCCATCCAGCACTCCATGTCAGTTCTCCTTCCTCACTACATAATAATACTATGATCTCTTTATCCATTTCAAAGATCAATCTATCCAAGCTGATACCGCAATGATCTAATGCTGCCACATTTTTATCCTTTTCCAGGGATCTGTATGGTACCTACATCTGCGAGGGCCTGAGGAGATAGGAGGACATACGATGCTGCCTGATGAGATCTCAGCCTGTGTCTGCTGAAGGATGTTGCCGAAAAGTTGAAGTGGAAACGTTGCCTCCTAAAAATACATACTTTCTTGTTTTTTTTGTGTGTGTTACCTATATACTATACACTACTAGTAGTTTATATGGTCACCTAAAAGCCTTGCATTAAGGCAGTAGTCCAGATTAAGAAGGCATTCTTCTTCCAGCTACCTACCCTTGTGTAATATATGATTTCCTGGCTGAATATGAGACGTTGGTATATTTTTCCCCATGCTGTGAATCTCTGCTAATTTTTTTTTGTTTTGCTCAAGCCGGTAAATGGTGTGACCGGGTCGTGATTCAGAGAAAATTACCCATCTTCCAAAAGAGAGAAGGTGAGAATGTGCAAGTGTTTCACTTCCTTGGTCAAAAGGATCGGTGGCAGTACTAAGTTGATTTTAGTTTTTGTGTAACAGTCTCATGTTTCTTGTCAAATTGTACTGTCAAAAGTGTCGTTTCCAGAAATCCGTGTATACAAGCCACTGCAATGAACAGATACATATATATACTACCAAATACTGCTATGTAATGTTTACTTTCACTGAAGATTGTTTGGAAGAAGATAAATACAAGTAACTTAGGACTTCATTTTTTTGGTTTTTGGGTACCTAGACTAGACTAGATGTTTAAATCAAATTTGGATCTGAACTGTTTTTTACATTGGTATAGATATACATCCTGTGCAAAAAACAAATCAATTTATTTCATAAATTTTCTTATAACTTTCTGATAGTGCTACATACCCAGTGGCTGTTCCTGATACCTGGACGCGGCATGCCTATCTTAATTCCTTTCTGATGCGTTTACATGAGATGGCTAGCAGTAAGAACAGCATAGTTTCCATGGATTAGCTTATTATTACTAGCTCACATTAGGAGGCTTTACTGAAAAACTCCAGACGTGTCCTTCTTTCCCAGAGACCAATCCATTACACACATCAGAAGCTTCAGAAGGAATTTTCCCTTTTTTTTTTCTACCGATACGTCCAGTGCATGTGTAGCCTGACCCGTCGTCAGTTGTCTATCGCCATCCTACCCTTGTCCAGAAAAAAAATGCTTAGTGGCCGGCAGCAAAGCCTCAGTTACAGATCATCACCGTCTCTGAGATGAGGCGCTTCATCGAGGACTGTATCCTGCCTGTTGTTATTCTGAATATCTCTCTGCTCACTAACATGCACTATCATATACAGCCAGTACAATGCTAAACTCTGACTGAAACTTCTGACAGAGTAGTAACTGTAGATCTTGCAAGGAGTAGCTAACTAAAAATTTCCTCATTCCTGAACAAATAGCAAACAGGGTACCTCGCATTACTACTGAATTTATTCTTTTTTTTGACATGACTACTGAATTTCTTCTGCTCACTAACATTCAGACATTCACTACATACAGTCAGTATGATGCGAGGTTTTGAACGAAAATTCTGACAGAGTTCCGACTGGTCAGCATGTGCACTAGGAAGTGCTATTGCAATCTTCGGTTCTTCGGTTGAATGTGTTTCCTTAATTGGAGAAATCAGACAAGAAAAATGAAAACCAAGGAGGTGGCCCTGGACGACCTCCTGCCTTCAGAAGATGCCTATGAGGCCATCCGGCATTCCATATCAGTTCTGCATTCATGTCAAAACATGACAAAATAGCAGACTAAATCGAGTTATATGCATTCAACTAACGTTGCATCACTTTAATTTTTCTGGGGTCTCTATCAGACTAAATTACCCATCTTCCAAAAGAGAGAAGGTGAGAATGTGCAGTTCCTTGGTCAAAAGGATCGGTGGCAATACTAAAGTTGATTTTAGTTATTGTGTAACAGCACAAGTCTCACGTTTCTTGTCAAATTCTACTGTCAAAAGTGTCGTTTTCAGAAATCCGTGTATACAAGCCACTGCCATAAACAGATACATATATATACCAAATACTGCTAGTATGTAATGTTTACTTTCACTGAAGATTGTTTGGAAGAAGATAAATACAAGTAACTTAGAAGGACTTCATTTTTTTGGTTTTTTTGTACCTAGACTAGATGTTTAAATCAAATTTGGATCTGAACTGTTTTTTACATTGGTAGATACATCCTGTCCAAAAAAACAAATCAATTTCTTTCGTAAATTGTCCTATGACTTTCTGATAATGCTACCATACCCGGGGGCTGTTCCTGATACCTGGACACGGCATGCCTGTCTTTATTTCTTTCTGATTCTTTTACATGAGATGACTAGCAGTAAGAACAACATAGTTTCTATGGATTCCCTCAAAAAAAAAACATAGTTATTACTAACTCACACTGGGAGTCTTTAGTGACAAGTGACATACTCCAGACGTGTGCTTCTTTCCTAGAGACCAATCCATTCCATACATCAGAGGCTTCACCATGAATTTTCTGTCTTTTATCTACCGATACGTCTAGCCTGACCCACCGCCTTAAAACAGGGCGTGGCGGACGACAAGATCATCACCGTCTGTGCCGACGATCCCGAGTACAGGCAATTCAACAACATCAAGGAGCTCCAGCCCCACCGCCTCGCCGAGATCAAGCGCTTCTTCGAGGACTGTATCTTTCCTATTGTTACTACTGAATATCTCATCTGCTCGCTATCATGTATTATTATATGAGGCAGTACAATGCCAAACTCTGACTGAAACTTCTGACAGAGTAGTAGTATATCCTGCAGCAAGTAGCTAACTAGAAATGTCCTCATTTCTGAACAAATAGAAAACAGGGTACCTCACATTATTACTGAATTTCTTGACATTCCCTACATACAGTCAGTATTATGCGAGGTTTTGACCGAAAACTCTGACCGAGTTCCGACCGGTCAGCATGTGCATTAGGAGGTGCTACTGCAATCTTCGGTTCTTCGGTTGAATGTGTTTCTTTAACTGGAGAAATCAGACAAGAAAAATGAGAACCTAGGAGGTGGCCCTGGACGACTTCCTGCCTTCAGAAGATGCGTATGATGCCATCCAGCATTCCATGTCAGTTATGCATCCATGTCAAAACATGACATAAATAGCAGACTAAATCGAGTTATATGCATTCAACTAATGTTGCATCAGTTCAATTTTTATGGGATCTCCATGCTACTTACATCTGTGAGGGGCTGAGGAGGTAGGAGGATCTGGATGCTGCCTGATGATCTCAGCTGGTGCCTTGCCGCCTGCTGGTGGATGTTGGTGGAAAGTTGAAGTGTAGACGTTACCTCATAAACATACATACTTTCTGGTTTTGTGTTACCTATATATATACACTAGTAGTACATGAGCTACAGGTCACCTAAAAGTCTTGCATTAAGGCAGTAGGCCAGATAAAGAAGACATTCTTCTTCCAACTACCTACCTTTGTGTAATATATGATTTCCTGGCTGAATATGAGATCTTTTTATATTTTTCCCCATGTTGTGAATCTCCTCTGAATCATTTTGTTTGTTGCCTCAGCCGGTAAATCTGAAGGTACATGCAGAATTTCCTATCTTACCAAGGAGTTAAGAATGTGCTTCAGTTCCTTGATCAAACGAATTAACTATCTTGCTAAATGTCATTGTCAGACCTCGTGTATACAAGCCACTGCCGCGCTGTATAATTGTTACTGTAACTGAAGACAGTTTGAAAGGATATATATATATATATATATATATATATATATATATATATATATATATATATATATATATACACTCAGTAGCTTAGAGGCGCTCCAGTTTTATTTTTGTGTCTAAGTCACAGTCGGAACCGAACTGTTTTGACATGTTCGATACATGCATCCTGTGGAAATATTTTCAGATTCTTTTGTACACTTCTGACAGTGCTAATACCCGGTATAGTGATACGTGGAGGCCGAACAACTGCAAACGAAGTAGCCGGTGATTGTGCAGTGGTTCCTCAATACTGATTTCTGTAAGGACATTGTTGCTGAATTCTTCTTCTTACCCCAATACATTCTTGCAAGTTGCAAGTTACTGACTAGCACGGCACGAAAGATATGATCAAGTTAAACAATATGCAAGAAACTGAAGATTAAAGTGTCATAAAGTGAGGGCTCTAAATCTATAATTAACATATATTTGCTGCTAGTATGCATAATGTCAGGTGAGATATCAGATGACCAGATGGTAATGAATCTGTGATCACAGAGGTAAATTGCAAAAACGGCTGAATTCTCGACGCATGGATGATGATAGGGAGCTTACTGAATATAGCTTAGACACTACGTGGTTGCTTTTCTTTACGACTTTCACAGATTCAGCAGCTAAAATTATCTACATTTGCACGGACATCATCGAGTCCGGACAAAACAGTGAGGCAGCCTGGACAGGCGCTATGTAATGGGATTCTTGAGAAATCATTTTTTATTTGAACAATGAGAAATCATTTGGTTTGTTTCTGCACTCGGTTACAATGAAAAATTGATTTAAAGCTGGTTCTGTCTTTAAGCTTGCTATATAGAATAGAAGCTGCTGCAACATTGAATAGTTTCACCCAACAGCTTATAAATTTGGATTTTGATTTACGAAGAATTGCACTGAAATTCAGAAAAGACACATGACATACCATTGAGTACAGTCACTTCTACGACATCAAGGAGCTCTCTCCCCACCACTCGCTGTCAGTATGAGACTCCAACTGAAACTTCTGTCAGAAGGGAATTTCAGCTCCTCATTGCCCAGCTAACTTTGAGAATTTCTTAGTCTAAGCAAATGCAAATTATTGCTAATGGTTTTCTCCTGCTCACTAACATTCACTGCTAGTATAATTTGAGGCCCTGTCTGGAACTTCTCACTGAGTAGTAGTAACTGCTGATCTTGCAGGAAGTAGCTTGCTGAAATTTTGCTCAGTTCTGAACAGGTAGCATGTGTACTGGGAAGTGCTACTGTATGTATTCAGTTCTTTGGTTGAATGTGTTCCTTTAACTGCGGAATTCAGACAAGAAGAATGAGAACAAGGAAGTGGCAGTGAAGACTCCCAGCCTTCAGACGACCCTTACGAGGCCATCCAGCATTCCATGTCAGCTCTCTTTCAGGACCATGATTCAATGCTTATGTCCAAAACATAAGAAATTAGCAAACTATTAGGGGTGATTTGCAATGTGCTAATATTGGATCATTATCATTTTTTCCAGGGAATACCAATCCGTTGCCAGAAATTAGAGGCAAAGGGGCAGCAGAAAAATAAGTGGTCTCGGTTTTCATGTTCCTGATTTGCACACAGTACACATGACGTGCCACCATCCACCTGTCAATTTTTTCTCAGCATGATATCATTTAGTATTTAGTCGATCAAGAATTAACAACCGTGCAAAAACTCTCAGCTTCGGAAGACACTTAGATTTCCATATGGCAGATAAGGTGACGTCTTCAGGAATAGCCTCAAACATGAAGTTGTAGAACTTCAAAGATGTATAAGTTTTGCTGCCCCAAGCAAAGTTTCTAACATCACTCCCATTAGGTATTAATTGAAATGACTGAATATTCTCCAACAACTGTGTCAGTTCACCAAATGCTTGATTAGAACAAAAATTGTTAGCAGTAAGAACAAAATAATTTCCATGGAGTGAACACAGGAGGCAAACTTCTTAACAAGTTCGAGTCCCAGGTATGTGCAGATGGACCCTGTCTGTGTGGTGTCTATCCTCGCAACTAGGTTTCTGGCATTCTGCCAGTGACATTGATCTTCCAATTTATCAATTAATGTCATATACCTGGGTTTGATAAAGTGCACGTAATTGGTAGGCCAATAGCGTCAGACAAACATGTTCGAAATTTGGAAATTCAAATAGAAAAACATGCATACATTAGTCTAGCTTTGCTTTGCCTGCTTCCAGAAAAAAATGCCAAGTGGCAAGCAGCAAAGCTTCAGCTATACAACCTTAGTGCAATGCTCCAACTAAACAGAAACGTGTCAGTGGCTTGAACTCAGATCAGATTCTAACCATCACTATGGATGGCCACTGTTTATTTCTACAGAAAAACTCCAACGATGATATCAACCTTTATGGTGGACAGTAATTGCATACATTAAAGCACCGATATATATCTATCTTCCCATGTGTGGTTGTGCAGCTTGTGATTGCCTCAACCATCATTTGATATCATAGCGCCACCAGGTGCAGCAGCAAAAGTTACATCAACAGCAGCAGCAGCAGCAGCAGCAGCAGCAGCAGCAGCAAAGACACACAGATCATTCAGAAATGCATTTGGGTCGGTTCTCACAAAGCAAATCATCTGTCTCCCCAATCCACAAACAGCTAACTGAAAGTGCTTATGCGGCAACCTCAGCTTTGGCGTTCTTAGCTCCTGCCTCGGCTTTGCCTTGTGCTTTCGCGTCCCTGTCCTGCTCTTTCTTCTGTGCCCGTACCAGTGCACGTCTAGCCCGGGGACGCATCTCACGTACTTTGCGTGGAGGCATGACAAAAGGCTCGATAGGTCTGTCATGGAACGGGTGCTCACCTTCAGCGAATATCCTCAGCTTGCGATCCCTGAACTGAAGAATCATCAAAATGCTGGTTGTTAGACAAGGCTACTGTCACAGACTAGATGGTGCCAAATGGCAATTCAGAAAGGAAACAAGAGGAAATACTAAGTGTTTAAAACCAGTTAACTGGACAAAACATAGCTACAGGATCGTTTGGTACGGAATCCATCAACAAACTTAAACAAAACATAGGTTGCTTGCGGAATAATAAGATAAGCATGATCGCCAGTTAACTGGTGCATGATAAAAGTGCTCAGTCTTTTAAAGAGTACTTGTCATTGTGACAGTTAACCATATTGCCGCAGAAGTTTCAGCGTAATCTAAAATACCAAGTATGCAGGTAGCACAAAAAGGGCTAGTATCAAGTCTTCAAACAGAAAAGGAATGAACCTTTGACCAATCCTAGAAAGTCGAAACAAACAGAAATGAAATTTCACTTACATCACGCAACCGATTGCGGGGAAGCATCCGCATGACAGCTTTGCGGATCACTTCAGTTGGGTCTTTTGCCATCTGGTCCTTGAGCCTTCTTTCCTTCAGATGGCCAATGTATCTATCGAAAAAAGGCACACAACAGAAGAAAATTAACAATGGTATCAAACAAGGCGTTCCACAGTATTTGCCAGAACTACTACTAACCCTGTGTGCCAGTAGTAAATTTTATCAGTCATCTTCCTTCCTGTAACACTGATATCTTTCGCATTGACTACAATGCACATGTCTCCATTTTCCACATGAGGTGCGTAGGTCGGCTTGTCCTTGCCCTGGAGCACAGTAGCTATTTGCGATGCCAACCGTCCAAGCACCTATCACATAGGAAAAAGTAGCTTACTGCATAACCATTTCCCGTGGGTAGTTTTCTAGAGTTGAACAAGCAAAAGAATCCTGACCTGGCCCTTTGCATCAAACACACGCC
The DNA here is from genome assembly GCA_910589765.1 of Avena atlantica. NCBI lineage: Eukaryota > Viridiplantae > Streptophyta > Magnoliopsida > Poales > Poaceae > Avena > Avena atlantica. The sequence goes on along the minus strand of OU342738.1, from coordinate 444,888,978 downwards.
ATCGCAGCCCCTCGAGATCGATTCTTCTCAAACCTGCAAGTGCTTTCTGCACAGTTTGGAAAACAAATAAGTGTCTGCCAAACTAATCTGAGCATTGGAAAGGCTGTTTCAAAAATTACATTAATGTAAATCCAAATTATAGGATGGATGCAGAAAAAAATGCAAATAAGGATTTTAGTTGCAGACTTGTTTTATTTTGTTGGAAGAATCAAATAGATGCACTCGATCAGATATAAACACAGAAAACATACACTTCATCAATAGTTATGTAAACAGCCATGGCCATGAACAACAAATAATAACCAGAAATAACAAGCTTTTTTTTTAACCGTTCCATCATCACATTACTAACTATGTTCTGTAGATTCATTGGCAGAGTCAGTGCACTAACAGCAACCACAAAAGAAAAAGTGTAGCAAAGGCAGGTCAAGATGCGTAAAACAAACCATTGTTGCCAATGCGCATTTCACCTTCAGTGTGCAATCGATCACGATTTATTCACACGAATCTAGAATTCTACAACCTAGAATGCAAGAGGTACAAAACTAGGAGGTGGTAATGCATGCATGTTGGTTGTACTTGTACAGTCAACCAAGCCAATCAGCAATAATTTCAGTGATATTCTAGAAGAAGAAAAAAATCAGCAATTATTTACAGCCCATAGGATCCATGATCCTCCTCCAGGACTATTTGGACTCTTGGATGCAACTAGCGTAACCTACCATGAATAATGCGTAGGCTACCAATTTGGGAACTGTGGATCGCCGCCGTCGTCAGGATTCAGCGTGGTGGCGAAATGTGGATCGGGGACCTACCATTGGTGCTATTATTAACATGAGAGAGAGAGACACGGTGAGTCACCTTGAGGTTTCCGGAGAAGGCCGGCGGCGAAGAGGAGGAGGAGGAGGAGGACACGGCAACCGGGACCGGCGAGGAGGAGAGGGAACGGGAGAGGAGGTGTGGGGGTGGGGCCTTGGCCAAGGTCGGGAGTGGATTTGGCTGCGGCGGTGAAGGCCTAGAGATGGAGGAGCGGAGAGCACGGACTCCCGACCGCCACATCGTCGTCGGCGGCGGCGGCGGCGCGGTGGCAGTCGTTCTGCGCGGTGGTGGGGAGTGGTGGAGTCGAGGGGGAGAGAGAGAAGATTTGGCACTAGGGTTTATTATTAGGGCCTTGATGGGCTAATGGGCCTTGATGGGCTAATGGACCGGAATATCGGCACGTTTGCCAACCAGCCAGCCAAATGAACCATCTCCAAAGTTGCAGCATCTGTAGTTGGCAAAAGGTACCTGCACAGGACAACCTGATCACCATTGAGATTACAGAAATGTAAACTAACAACGCCAATTCATAATTAATCATAAACATGCACATAATCTTATGTGTTCTTAGTGAGAAAAATCGTAATTTCAATATAGATAGTAACCATGTTAGTGACTCAATCCCTAGGACTGCACAATCGGAATATTGTCATGCTTGCCAACCAGCCAAATGAACCATCTCCAAAATTGCAAAATTGCGGAATCTGTAGTTGGCAAACTGTGCCTGCACATGACATTCCGATGAAAATGCTAGTTCGTAATCATAAACATGTGCATAACATTCTGTGTTTCTCAATTACAAAACCGTAATTTCAATACAGATAGTAACATGGTATTGACTGATTCCCTAGATGATAACCTCGAATCGAGCTATGCCACTGAAACTTTAGTAAAGAATAACAACATCAAATAAACCAAGTTGTGAGATGGAGGATAGTATATATATAGCTATAGAGAAAGGTTATGTGCATCTCTTGGATGCGGAGACCGAGGTGGTCTTCCCCCATTTCGAAAAAAAATACCATTATTAATATTTATGTTATTGATGATTATTAATAGATAAGTGTTTTTTTCACAAAAATAAAATTATATACAACATCATCGTGCACTAAATTATTATTTACACATCAATATACAAGTTTTGTTAGCTAGCATAAGGTTTAATTTGGCATTGAAATCAACGTCGTCCTAGCTTGTCATATGTAATGATCTAATATCACCTCGTACAAAAGGCAAATATAATCATTGATACATTGTGTTAATGACAACATTAATTATTTCCATTAAATTAATGATCAAAGATGTCTTCCATAGAAGTAATTTTGGTAGCATAATTTTTATGTTGACTAGAACCATGTTAATTCTATTCACATAATATAAATTTCTAGAGAAAAAAAGATGTTTTCAGACATATTCAGAGGATGCCCCTGCATTTGGACGCCATGCTAGTATAAAGGAGTATTCACAATATCAAAAACACATTTGATATCAAAGTAGTAGTATATTTTATCATGATTCCAAATTAATTGCGCAAGATGAATATAAAGTTTTTATATACTCCCTCCATTTAAAAATATAAAATGTATTAATTTTTATGAAACAAATGTATCTGGACCTTTTTTTAGTGTGATCTACACACTAAAACTGATCTAGATACATATGTTTCACATAACTAAAACATCTTTTTTTTTTTGAAACGGATGGAGTATTTACCAATTCTCGGTTGTCTCTAAATGTTAACGATAGAGGGGAGTCGTGCCACGATCCACTCGCTTTTTAGCTTTTGGGTTTTTTATAATCACAGGGTGGACCATGATCGGCCGGAATCTACGGCTGGCAAGTCGCTGAAAGAACGTGCACGGAGGGCAGTATTGTACATTGGTACGTGTTGAGCTGAGCTACCAACTACGCAAAAAAAACACACACACACACACACAGAAAGGGGAAGCCCTTTGACTTGCAAATCGCAATCTCCTTGCCCCCAGCACCACACTCGCCGCCGGCATCTCCAGCCGCCGCCGCCGCTCCCGTGGTCAGAAGTCTGCACGAGCTGAAGTGGATCCCATCGGTGAGTGAGTTTCTCAGACTCTTCTCCCTTTCTCAACTCTCTCTTCTCAGTAGCTAGTGTCGGGTTCTCTGACTGTGTGAAGGGTTGAGTCACAGAACATAGATTCTTGCCGATCTGAGTCTTATCATCATACATTCCATCTCTAGGGGGCTTGGCAGAACCAAGGATCAATGGCGGAGTTGGCTCTTAGAGCCGTGCTTGGGAGCATGGGTAATCATGCAGTCCAGGAGACCACATTTTTATGTGGAGTGACCCTCGAAGTGTCCTTCTTGAAAGATGAGCTGATGAGGTTGCAGGCTTATCTCAAAGACGCTGACAACAAATGGAGATCAGGAAATGCAAGAGTTGCTGTCTTGGTAAGCCAGATTAGGACTGTAGTCTACGAGGCAGACAATGTTATTGAAGCGGCAGATTATATGGAAAAGAGAAACAGACTCAAGAAGGGCTTCATGGGTGCCCTTTCAAGGTATGCCGCCTTGCCCAATGACTTGGTTACCCTTCATAAAATTGGTGTTGAAATTCAACGGGTAAGAAGGAAGCTAAGTGAGATTTTCGCAAGTGCACAAATATTGAATATTGATTTGGATAATACTGGTGTACTTGAGTATGAGTTTCCACAAGATACTAATCTTATGCACCAGAACTTTGAAGATGATGTTGTCATAGTTGGTTTTGAAGATGAACACAAGGAAATAGTGGACAGGTTAGTTAGCAGTGAAAACATGCTTATTGCGGTCTCATTAGTTGCCATGGGTGGGGCGGGAAAAACAACACTTGCTAGAAAAGTCTACACTTCGTCCACAGTGAGACAACACTTTCAGGCAATTGCTTGGGTAACCGTATCTCAAAAATTCGAGGGAATTCATTTACTGAACAATATTATGAAACAAATGATAGAGACCTCAGATGGGTCTAGAGCAATCGATGCAACACAGGAGTATGAGGTGGGAAAGAAGGTCCGTGATTTTCTGTTGCATAAAAGATACTTTGTTGTTCTTGATGATGTGTGGGATACAGATACATGGGAGCAAATAAATAGAATGGTTAATATTTTTCCAGATACAAATAATGGAAGTAGAGTGTTGCTGACTACAAGAAAGAAAGATGTTGCAAACCATATTCCAATGCCAACTCATGTTCATGTTCTAAAGCAATTAGATCGTGAGAAAAGTTGGGAACTATTTGGTAGCAAAGCATTACCATCGTATAAAAGGTCCTCCATATGTGACGTGGAAGAGTTTGAAGAACTAGGGAGAAATCTTGCAAAGAAATGTGATGGATTACCACTAGCACTTGCAGTTTTGGGGGCTCATCTATCAAAGAATCTAAATCTCGAAGCATGGTCGGATATACTTTCGTGTTGGTCATCGACCAAAACTGGACAGGTGATGCAAGCCATAATAGCCCGCAGTTACAAAGACCTACCAAGTCATTATTTAAGATCTTGCTTTCTCTATTTTGCCGCTTTTTGTGAGGGTTCTGAAATAGATGTCTCGGACCTCATTGAATTATGGATAGCAGAAAATTTTATTCCGTATACGTCAAAGCATTCATTAGAAGAAACAGCACGCAAGTATGTGACAGAGTTAGCTCAAAGAAGCTTGGTCCAAGTTGTTTCCAGAAGCAGGGCACATGGATGGATTGAAACAATAAGGATTCATGATATTCTGCATGACTGGTGCATAGAAGAAGCAAGACAAGATGGTTTTCTTAATACCATCGACAATACTACAGGTCAGGCTTCATCCCATCTTGTTGTATACACTTCCATTTTTTGTTATAATACATGTTTCTTATATCTGGCTTCTTGCTAACATGTGGAACCACTCTAACATATAACAGGAGTTGGTGCCTCATCATGTGATGCCATGATGTCCTATCGTTATTCTTTCCAAAACATTACAGGTCATATATTGCAGGGAACACAGAATGTCCGAACACTTGTTGGTTTTAGACTCTCGGCAGTGTGCGTGCCTAAGCTCAGATTTCTTAGAGTTCTTCACATCGAAAACTCAAGCCTAAAGGATTTTTGTGCAATTGCTGGGTTCATTCACCTAAGATGTCTTAGGTTGAGAGCATGTAGGCATGTGGTGCTTCCTTCTTCAATTGGAAAACTCCTTTACTTGGAAACAGTAGATCTGAGAAACACACATCTGAAGGAGGTAGTACCAAACTCCCTCTGGGATATCTTGACTTTAAGGCATGTTTACCTCAGTAATGTGTTCACTCCACCAAGGATTGTGCAACAGAAAGTGATGTGGACCTTATGGTTAGACATTGGATCAATTGGCACTAAATATTCCGATCATGGCATGGTGAATTTTGTTGGACAAATTACTCAATTAAAAACCCTCTTCTTGTGCATGACCCTCATCCCTGAAGCGATGATTAACATATTTGTCAACATGCCTCAACTAGTAGATATTTACCTCACCAGGTTCAGTGTGATCGATAAGCTGCCTGAGTTCCCGCAAAGCCTACAGCGTCTCTATCTATCTGCTGATGCCATTAACCAGGACCCAATGCCGATCCTAGAGAAGCTTTCCTTTCTTGTGGTGCTCACTTTGAGGGGTTATGAAGGTCGTACTATGTCTTGCTCTGCCCATGGCTTTCCTCGTCTACAAGAGTTAATAATTCGTAGTTTTTCCCTGGAGGAGTGGAGGATGGAGGTAGGGACAATGCCAAAGCTCTCTCACCTTGAACTTTGGTGGTGTGAAAATATAAGCGAGCTACCTGAGGGATTGCTGCACCTTTCATCCCTGAGTGACCTGAAACTATATGACGTACCCCTGATTTCCGAAGATGACAATACATTGCAGGAGCTGCGGCAGAAAGCATGTGAGGTGCCATAACCTTTCCCATTCCCATCTTGTCCTCCTTTATTTTCCTTTGATTTTATTTTACAGAATACTATTATTTGCATTCAGAACTTAGTTTATAATGCAAATATTTGCATCACAAACAGCGTGATGCTAACCAATGCCTTTTTTAGCTTATCCATTATTTCCTTTCTAGGCATCTTTTTGTTTGGCATAATACTTATAGTATCAATAGCCTGCTTTCATGTTATTGTTTTTTGTTTTCTTCTATGCAGGTGGGACGTTGTTGATGAAGAAATCTTGGTGATTATTCAGCTTAGTATACGAGCAGCTGACATGCCTTATTAGTATTATTTCCTAATTCTAAAGTTATCTTTCCTTTCTGTATATGTATGTCTCCCTAAAAAATGCAGCACCGATCTGTGATTCATCAATAGATGGTGCATGTATCTGTATTTACTATATGTACTTAATTGTCTTGGTTTGCACAATAATGCATGGAGTATGATCTCCGCAAACATGTCACTGTTATTACCGGATTCATGGTGTATTTTTTCCTATTTCATGGTGGATAGTCACTTGAGTTAATTCACATCACCAGTCATCTGTTAGATTCACCTTTTCTAGCATTAGTTTGATGATTTTATTCGATACCTTGTTTTCACCACTGTTCAAAAAATAGGCCGAATTAGCGATTAATAGGCCGATTAATCGCTAATAGGGACCTGACCGTGTCGATTACCACTAATCGTTTGTGTTAATCGTTTTAGCCCGATTAATAGCTCTGACACTCCGATTACTAGGTATGTTCCCGATTAACTACTACACTTGGTCAAAAAAGTTACAAAATTATCAACACTTATCGCCCATTCATCCGCTAGCCCGCCCTAATGAAGTAGGTTTTTCGTTGCTCCCGCTCGATCCCTGCCTCTAGGAGCTCGATTTCTACCATCACCAGCCAGTTCCTTATCGTTGTTGACCAGTTTCTTGTAGTTGCTGATCAGACCTCAGATACAAGAGCTCGAGCGCCTTGAGTATCTCATCCGGGAGCTCGAGGCTGCCTTTAATAGGGTAGGTGGTTGAGGTGCAAGAGGATTCATATGTGTTTTAGGTGCTAATTTTTGTAGGTTGCACCGATTAATAGCTGGCAATTAAATCAGTTAATCGTCCGAATTCTAATTAGTCGCTACTCCCAAGACAACCGAGCAGTTACGATTACCGATTTCCGTACCATTAGTTTTCACACATAATGAAATTTGTTGTTTGCAGCTCTTTTGTTCAACCATTTAACTCTTTTGTTCAACCATTTAACTCGCTACGAAAAGGTGCATTCCCTTCATATCTCTCATGTGAAAGCTTTCGTTGATGTTGGAGATGTCTATAGTTGGCATTGCAGCCAACTGTTTCACACAGGCCGATGACGATCTCATGCAGTCGCTTAGAAGTTGCGCCTCACGGATCTTCTACAACAAGTCGGACTTGATGTGAGATGCTGGATGATGATGATGCATCCGGCGACCTCGACGGTTTTTAATGGGCAACTCTCCTCTTCTTAGTTATTAGATTGAGGCGTAAGATTCTGTTTAAATAAAGTTCTTCTAGTAAGCAATTATATTTCACACTAAGTAAAATCATAGTTATCTTTACTATTAAACTAGTGAGGTGGCCCTCGTAGATGCGAGGGCACCATACTTTAACGGGTTTAAGGCGTATGAAAAGTAGAGTTATGAATTCATGGATATCACATTTTATGAGAAGAAATAATATGGATCTTGGGCTGCAAAAATATATTATGGTAAATAGAGTACATATACGAGTAAGAGCTTTAACCAACTTAAATTTGTGGGCTAAACATTGTTGCAACATTTGAAAAACACACGTGTGTTCTTTACATGTAATATCAGTTCAATAATAAAACTATCTATGATGTTAAATCAGTATATGATAGTAATGGACATTGATAATTTTTCTTTAACTTGGGAGAAAAATAATTCACCACTGTTAATAGTTCAGTCAAATTAAACATTTAAAATTGTTACCATGCTAGTGGCCAACGCACATGGGCAGGCAACAACTTTAATTTCGATTTAAAATTTATATTGCATACATGATTCACGACATGCAAGAATTTATTTCCCTTTTTAAATCATAATATGGCTCTTTTGTTCCAGAAGTACGAACACAATATTAGTTTCCAATGAGTCAATTAATGAGAACTATTAAAGTCTAACGAAATTGGGTAAAATAAGGATTAAAATAATTTTATCATTTTTGTACATTAGTGTGCATTTCTGTTATTTGTGTTGTTATAATCATGCGCTATGAATTATACACCAACTCTTTCTCTCTAAACCGAATCATATCTATGTACTTCTCCAGTGTCCAAAGGCCCCTCGATGGCATTGTCACAACATAGCTTGGCCATCAAAGATATACTCATTGGTGTCGATTGTAGTAGCACATTTGTAAACTCCAGCGAGCAGGACATTTCTTAATGTCGATAATAACCAGAAAAATTCTACATGTTTATATGTATAATGCAACTTGATCTCTTTTATCAATACAAAAAGGATGTATGATCCCATTTTAAATTCCTTTCTTGTAGGATAATAAATATTACACAAATAAGAATTCTCTCTAAACCAAATAATTTATATGTACTTCTCCTATGTCTAAAGCCCTCTCGATGACATTGCCACAACATAGCTTAGCCATCAAAGATATCCCCATTAGTGTCGATGGTAGAAGTACAAGAACGAGGAAGGAGGAAGAGAGCATCTGGTTCATCTATTCTAAGCACCGACGACATATCTCCATTTTTTTCATCGTGATTCCAACCTAGTAGAAATCCCCTTTAAAAAAAAACTAGTAGAAATCGATCCAAATCAATTTTCATGACACGCAGATCCTTGAATCATTTCTCACCATAACTAAACCCTAACAAAGACCTGAAACAATTCGTGGCTGCAATTTTTAGTCTAAAGATGATTATTTCGGCTATAAACATGAAGGAATGACGAGGAGGGGGCGAATATTGGGGGCCGTGGTGGAAGGCAGAAGGTGGTGGGTATGTGAAGGGAGAAGAATAAGCTACCGTCCTTTCCCGATGCATGGACCTATTTTTTTTTTTGCTTATGTCAATTTAGTTTTTGTAGTAAGTATAGCAATTCTCTTATTATTACTAGTTAAGTCAATTAGTAATTTGGATTGGATGGAGTAGTATATATTTTTGCGATGAACGGTTGCGGGTTTTCACAGGTGTTCAAAATTTTCCAAATTGATGATATCAACCTTGCAATATGATAATAATTTATTTGTAGATGGGCGTGTACATTATGTGTGTCCTACACTTTGCTGATTACCGGTAGTGGAGTAGCACAGAATAATGATGATTATGTTAGTACATGTGTATATATAGAACTAATTAGCAATACTAACAGCCGGCACGAATCCCTCCTTTGATTGAATACAGGAGACAGAAAAAAGATAAAAACCCAACGAATAGAGCTTTTGCTTGAAATTAAGAGAATACTACCAACCACAAGATCTGAAAGTTAAAAAAGCAAATTGACAAAAGTGAAGTAACGAGGAAGGAGGAAGAGAGCATCTGGTTCATCTAATCTAAGCACCGACGACATATCACCATTTGTTTCATCGTGATCCCAACCTAGTAGAAATCGATCCTAATCAATTTTGCGACACGCAGATCCAAACAAACAAAGCATGCATGACGATCCTTGAATCATTTCTCACCATAATTAACTAAACCCTAACAAAGACTTGAAACAATGAGAATAGCCGCTGAGCTTCTGACGGCGGTCGATGATGGCCTGGACGCGCCGGAAGTTGTCGACGCCACAGGGGATGGTGATGGTGCCATGCTGCTGGAAGCCGTACTCCTCCTCGGCGTCCTTGAGCAGGCCCAGGAAGAGCGGGTGCTTCAGGTACGCCATCGGCACCACGAACCTCTCCTCCTCCTCCTCCTCCGCCGCCGCGCCGCCGCCCACCACGAGCACTGCCATGAATCCCTTGGGCGGCATCGACGCCGCAGATGATGAGTGCCGCTTCCTCATCAGGCGCATTCCCTGTCCTTCCAAGAAACGGGACGCTATGCTTCTGCTGCCTTTTGTTGTCCTCGTCAGGCGGCATCGACGCTCTTTCTATTTCCTTCCTTTTGTTATCAATGGACCATAAATGTCGTATCGATCTGCATCCGGCGATCATTTAGCCATGTTTAATTACCCCGTGTACAGCAGGATCTCCTCCGAATCAATCTGGTTTAAATTATCATATTCTTTTCATTGTTATTCCCTCCGCTCTCCAAATACTACCTTCGTTTTAAAGATTAAGGTTTATATTTTTTTCAAAAGTCAAACTAAGTAAAGTTTAACTAAATATTAGAAAAAATATTAATATTTACAATACGAAATCCGTACTCTTTTGATACACCACGAAACATATTTTCACATGGTATCTATATAATATCATAGTTTTTGATAGTTTTTTCTAAAAGTTTGGTTAAACTTTCCATAGCTTGACTTTTTTTTAAAAATAGCCTAAGCTTTCAAACCGAGGTAGTGTATGTTAAAAATTTATCTAAATTTCTATGTATGCAGATGCGTTTTATGTATTGGTACATGCGAATTTAGACAAATTTCTGACACCTATTTCGAGATGGAGGGAGTACTCCCTCCGTTCTAAAAAGATGCCGCAAATTTATTTGAATTTAGATAAATCTATATATACAAATAGTGTCTAGATACTTTTAAATTTAAATAAATCTAAGACATCTTTTTTAGGTCGAAAGAGTATATTTTTTCCATTTTTTCGTGAGAATGCCAAAAGTCAGACGCCGCCTATGCATACCTAGCTAAGCATGCTTTGTTCAAGTGTCACATTCCACACACGAGATCACATTCCATCGTGGCCGCCTGCTTCAGATACAAATAAGCTCTCCACCGTCGACGGGTGATTGATCGTAACCCTATCTCTAATATCTATCTCTTTCTTTTTTTCTTCACGAGTGAAGCGAACCGGTCTCACCATGTATAAAATGGGCCTTTATCTACTCCAAGAGAGAACCCATACGGACTTTGCAAAAGAGTTGTCCAGGTTTTTCTGGGTAGCTAGAGATGGACATCAGAAGTATCATATAGTGAAGTGGGCAGATATCTGTACTCCCAAAATTCTTGGGGGTTTAGGAGTTCTTGACTCGTGCCGCTTTCAACGTGGCCTTGCTGCTGAAGTGGGTTAGGAGGATCCTCCAAGATGATGGAGGTCTTTGGCTACAACTCATCAAGGCCAAGTACCTCTGGGGTCGCCCTCTGTTGGCGTGTGAACGCCGGAAGGGCTCCTAGTTCTGGAGGGCCATCCAAGACATTAAGCACATCATTCGCCGTGGCTCTCTCTTTGTGGTGGGGAATGGTCGGGAGGTCCTATTTTGGTTCGACCCCTAGTTACAGGGTGTTTCCATGTGCCAGGAATTTCCTGCAAAATTCACTACATGCGCAGCTCCCTCGATGTATGTAACTACCTCGGTGAATTACGCTCCTAGTTACAAGCCTGGATGAGCGGAAATGGTTGAAATAGTACGGTGGGGCCCAAATGCCACTCACAGGTAGACCTTTCGGCCGTCCCAACCATTTCCAAACATCAGGACAAGAACGGGCGGCGTAATCGGCAGGCGAAGGGATCAACTACATACACAAATGAGTATGTATGCAAGCCACCATACAACAGTACATCAGAGCCATTCCATATAAAAAGAAAGGAAATATAGCAACGCCATACGGCAAGATTCAAATGTCCTAGATAGATATAATAGTTTAGGATATCTCCTCATACATCAAACATCAGAGTATCAGGCGGAAGCGACAAACAAGATCCGAGTACGGATAAGAAGCAAATCGGCATAAGATGCCCCATAAATAAACACATCCCGACCACAGATCTCACGGATCCCCGTTCTCGGAATCTCTACACCGAATGATCGTTGCCCACATCGTCCGCCTCCTCCACCCAGTATCCCTCTTGTGAGTGTACCTGTCCATCTGAATCAAACAATTTATCGTGTGAGACCCTAGGGGTACTCAGCAAGTCTTTATGCCTCTAAAGGGGACACAACCTGGGGTGACGCAATTGCAGCAAAAGATAAACCCTAACAATTCTATAGATACTCGCTAACCATCCGCCTAACCAAAGATAGACGGATGTCCGTGAATTAATGACAACAGTTATAACAGTAATATCAACAGATCCATCCTCCTCCTCGCTTACCAACGAGGAAGCGGACGAACAATCCCCATCCGTTGGCAATTTTATTATCCATTCCATGAGTGTTGCACTATTTACTAGTCAGTTACTTAGTTAAATTAAAAGCGGTACTTTAGTTATGCTTGTCTATGATCGAGAAACTGTGCTCCAAGTCGTCCATAACCGCGGACACGGCTTTCAGAAAGTTTTACCCTGCAGGGGTGCACAAATAGCAACACACACTCGATCAACCTCGGAAAAAACCAAATCAAAACCCAACGAGGCTTTCACGACAAAGCAATCACAAGATTCAGAAATATTTCAGGGGGCCACCCCATTAAGTATACCCGCAACGAAGTTAGCTGACTTCGAGACGGACTCAAGGTTTGTGGGGCCGGCTGTAAACGACTGGGAACCCGAAAGTGTGACTGGGCTTGTCGATACTGCGAAAACGGGTCACGATCCTAAACAGTACAGGTGCTCCTCGCACAATCGTAAATAAAGCAGTAAAGCATGACATAAGTACAGGATAGTAAATAAAACCTCAAACTAGTTTGTGGCCCCAAGAATAAGAATGAATCAAGCTCTGGCTCAGGGGGGTCCCATAAGCCTCCCGGATGTGGATAGCGCGAATATTCAAGGAACAGGAATCAAGTACTCGGGGTCCTACGGGACACAAGTGAGCTGGAAAAACCAAATAGCAGATATTGCTCACCGGTGCCACTTTCATTAGTTATCCCATTACTACTCAGGTTAAGTTGTTTAGGTACCTCGTTATCCATCAGACACTCACAAACCCTACACATGCTGTTCTACGACTCGCATGGCTCAAACAACTCCTGTGGTAATGGCTCATGGGATGGAGGAACAAGCTTCGGTGGGGTTTAAAAGTAAGGGCTATGCATTACTTGGGATTCAGTTTAATGCAATCACGACTCAATGATGCAAGAATAAGATAGAGGCAATAGGTACTATATGGATACAAGCATGTGGTAGTGCTTGCCTGGCAGCTCAGTTGAAGCGAGAGAAGGATCGGGGTAGTGCTCCTGGGTTTCTTGATATATCCCCTGCTCAGCGTCTATTCGAAAAAGAACCAAACAAACAAGGGCCAACATAAATAAAGTGCACAAGACTATGAATAAAATGCGTCAAGCAAACAATCATGCCATGATGTATGATGCATAATTTGCATGGCAATAAAGTAGCATGGCATGGGTGAGGTGTGGAATACAAGAAATAAACTTTTTATTGAGTTTTGGTCACATTTTATCCTCATATTAGTTGCTGTATACTTTATATTTATATGATGCATGCTGCAATTCAGAACATGGAATGCATAAACAGAAAGGTCTCGTCGAGCTGATCATTTTAGACATATCATTTGTTAAATTTGGAGTTATAAATCAAAAGTTATTAATTAATTAAGAAAAGGGCATTTTATTGTAATTTTAATCAACTTGAAATTTAAATTGTTCAAAATATATTTTGGATGGCATATTTGAAATCCTCACATTTTTCTGGTTTGAAAACATATATTATTTGTATTATTTGGAATTATGAATTTAAATTTATTTTAAAGTCAAAATTAGTCAAATGGGGTCAAAGTCAAAGGTTTGACTATTTGAAATCAATTCTGAAAATATTTGATTAAAGATTTGAATTAACATTTAAAAACAAAACATTTTTCATATAAGGTTTGAATTCAAATTCCAAACCATTTGGAAGTTATGAATTAATTCATATTTAAACAGATTTGAAAATTTGAATTTGAAATCAGAAAAGGTGTTGGACTTTTGCTACTCGCAGGATTCTACCCAAGGAGGATGACAGGTGGGCCGCAGTGCTGACTGGGCATAGAGGACTGGGTGGGGTAGGACCGCGGGTTAGGAAAAGGAAAGCTCAGGGTCTATCCTACAAAACTTCTCGCTGGGTTGGTTTGGGGGACCGCGGGTTGGGAAGGAGAAAACACAGGGGCCTATGTGCAAATCTGCCGGAGTGGTTCGATTCAGAACCTGACGAAACTGAACGAGTGTTCGCAAAATTGGCTAGCTGACCCCTATCTTGCGATGAAGATGACGACTAAACTGCTAGGAATTTCTCGATGCCGCAAAAATCAAAGTTATAGAGGGGATCAATATCTACATGTTTGGTTTAGGATGTACCACTGGAGGAGGGTCCCAGCGACGGGGATCTGTCGACGAACAGCAGCTCATAACAGGTGCTCCTGATGAACTGAAAACAACGACGAAGCGCGGACCTGGGGCGAAGTTTCGGTGACGACAGCGGGCGACTCCGGCCACCGTTTGAAGCAAGGTTTGCTGCGATGTGAAGGGGGTGCAAAGGGCTACCAGAAAGGTGCTCTCTTCTCGGCGGGGGTGGAACGGACACGAGCCGCGACTGCGGTGGTTCGACGGCAGGGGCCAAATCCGACGGCGCGAGGTACTGGGAGGGCACATACAGGTGGGGAAAAGGTTGAGGGTCCTCACCTCGGCTGATTCCTGCCGGATTCGGGGCAGGAGGTGGTCGGAGATGATGACGGCGAGGCGGTGTTGTTCTGTGCTCGGCCGGAAAGAAGAGGAAGCAAAGGCGCCACGTCCAGCTCCTCCTGCGAGCTTCCAGGATTCACGGCGGAACGAGAAGTGGCACCCGCACCTGCGTTGTCGACCAGGATTCACGGCGTCGTCGACCAGGTTGCCGGCTCAGTCAGAGAGGAAGAGGGGAGAGGGAGAGGATGATCTGGTGGCGGCGCAAGGTAGGGGAGATGGTCTAGGGTTCCCGAGTGCGGAGCGTGTGAGAGATAAGGAGTGCGGGCAGCACGCGGGCGGCGTGAGCTGCTGATGAGGACGACGGAGCGAACGGCCACCTGCCACCCCGTCTGCTTGATACAGAGAGGAGGAGGCCGACGGAAGGAGATGCACAGGAGACGGCGTCGAAGGGGTACGGCCACTGGTGGCATGCTACGGGCCGGCCCAAGAGGGAGGGAGAGGGATCGGGCCAGGTGGCTGCTGGGCTGGTTGGACTGCCAGGTGAGTTCACTCCTCTTATTTGTTTTGGTTTTACTTTACTATTTGTTTGGTTGTTTAAATTCAAACAAGCATCTGATTTCAAACTCTTTTGAAAATCTGCAGGAACATTTGAATAAAGTTAAATGGCATAGAAGGTGAGACACGAGGGATATAGAATAGAGTAAAATGATGCCCCCATATACTCAAATTGGGCATTACTACGAGATTTGGGATAACAATTTTATAAAAGAAGCAACAAAAGCATTTGGAGAATATTAGACCCTTGCAAATGGATCCTGCTTGGAAAAACCAAAATACGGTGATAGACAAAAATAGGGAGGGGATGAGAGAGATGAGGCCTTAGGGTTTGGAGGGAGAGAGATAAAATCATAGGAATGGTTTTATTTGAATTGCTTTGGTTTGACCTAAACTAACTCAAAGAAAGAATCTCCAAGAGACAACAAGATCAAAGCAACCAACTTGTTTGAATAACCACAAGCAAGCTCACTCAAAACAAAAGGGTTCATATGAAGAGTGATGGTAGCTTGCATGGGCCATGCATGAGCTTTAAATGCCCTCTTGATAATTGTGAAAACAATTATAACTACACCTGGGCATTTATATCATGCATGCACTCAAATTTGAATACTACCATGCAATATGGAAAATATTGAACCTATGCACATATATGGAGCTATGTGACCATACTAGTGTGTGTTTCTCCACTAGATCATCACATGGCTAAATTATAGCTTCATGCATGTACACATATATAATAATTCCCACATAGAAGCTAGTAAAGGCAAATCTACAATAGAGCATGCAAAGGTGGCCATGTGGCTCTCCACATATCAATAATGTGAAAACCACATGATGCTAAGGTGAGACCATGTGGAGATAGAATTGGATCCATCCCAACCCACATGAGCTAGAGGTAAAACCAAATAAGTTGCAATGCTCATATATGGTGGAATGGTGGAAAGATGGGGTGATGACAAGAAAGGTGGTGGAGTCAATAAAAGATATGCCCCCAACTCAACTTGGGCATTTAAACAATGTATCAAGAACCAAATACAATTAACAATGCATATGAGAGAAGCACCAAATCAAAAGGGTTTTATATGATGCTCACATGCAAGATGGCATGATGACATGAGCATGATATGATGATGATGCAACAATTATATATAGGAAGTAGCCATTATATTACTAAACCAAGTAGCATTACAGTTGTTAGACAAATGGGATGCTACAACTCTCCCCCACTAAACAGGAATCTCGCCCCGAGATTCTAGGAAGAAGAAGAAGACTCAAAGAGGGTAGGATAGTTGGCACGGAGCTCATCTTCACGCTCCCAAGTGGCTTCATCAACGGAATGGTGCGACCACTGCACCTTGCAGAACTTGATGGACTTGTTGCGAGTCCTTCTTTCTGCGATCTCAAGGATTTTTGTGGGGTGTTCTTGATAAGACAGATCTTCTTGGAGATTGATTAGCTCATGATCCACGGTCCTGCCGGGATCCTTGAAGCACTTCTTGAGTTGAGAGATGTGGAAAACATCATGAACCTTGAGTTTTTTCGAGAGCTCAAGAGCATAAGCAACTTCTGCTCTTCTTCCACGAATTTTGAAAGGACCGATGTATCTAGGATCCAGCTTTCCTTTGATACCAAAACGGTGCGTGCCTTTCATGGGAGTGACACGAAGGTAAACGAGATCACCAGGGACATACACCATGTCCGTGTGCTTCCTGTCATAATTGCTCTTCTGGCGACTTTGAGCAATCTTCAGATTTTCAAGAATGATGTGCACCTTCTCCTCCGCTTGAGTTACAATGTCAGGGCCAAACCATATTCTTTCTCCTGCACCCAACCAACCAATCGGAGTTCTGCACTTGCAACCATAGAAAGCCTCAAATGGTGCCATCTTCAGACTTTTCTGGAAGCTGTTGTTGTAAGAGAATTCAGCATAAGGAAGACATTCTTCCCACTTCATGCCAAAAGAGATGACGCAAGCATGAAGCATATCCTCCAGAATCTGATTGGTCCTTTCAACTTGTCCTTGCGACTGAGGGTGGTAAGCTGTGCTGAAGTTCAATTTTGTTCCCAAAGCATTTTGGAAACTTTCCCAGAACTTGGAAGTGAAGATGCTCCCACGGTCTGAACTGATCTCAAGCGGAACCCCATACAGAGAGACAATTCTGTTGATATAGAGCTCAGCCAACTGAATTCCACAAATTGTTTCCTTGACGGGGAAGAAGTGAGCCACTTTAGAAAGCCTGTCGATGACAACAAAGATTGCATTGTTGCCCTTCTGCGACCTTGGAAAACCAGTGATGAAGTCCATCTCTACTTTCTCCCATTTCCATTCCGGCGGTTTCAATGGCTGTAGAAGACCGAAAGGTTTCTGATGGATAGCTTTCACTCTGCGGCAGACATCACACTCTGAGACATACTTGGCACAATATCGTTTCAATCCCGGCCACCAATATTGTGTTTTCAAGTCCATGTACATCTTTGTGCTGCCAGGGTGGATAGAAAGAACAGAATCATGCGCCTCCTTGAGAACTTTCTCTCTCAAACCCGGGTAGTTCGGAATAAACATCCGGTGTTCAAAGAAAAGCGTGCCTTGATCATCGACGTGGAAGGACTCATACTTCGGAAGCTGAAGTTTGGAGATGATCTTTTTGGTGTGCGGATCACCAAGCTGACGAGAGCGAACCTTTTCTTCCAAGAGAGGGGTTGCTAGAAGGTTCAGGAGATACCCTTGTTCCACAATTTCAAGGTTGAGCTGACGGAATTCCTCGCACAAGAGAGGCTGTTGTTCTTCCATCATGAGGTTATTGACATAAGCTTTGCGGCTGAGAGCATCGGCCATGACATTAGCTTTGCCCGGAGTGTAGTTGATGGTCAAATCAAAATCATTGATTGCTTCAATCCATCTCCTCTGCCGAAGGTTGAGATCCGGCTGAGTGAAGATATACTTCAGACTCTTGTGATCAGAAAAGATTTCACAACGGTTGCCCAGCAAGTAATGCCTCCATAGTTTCAAAGCAAAGACAACTGCTGCGAGCTCGAGGTCATGTGTAGGATAGTTGATCTCATGCGTCTTCAACTGTCGAGAGGCATAAGCAACAACTTGTTTTTCTTGCATAAGGACCGCACCCAATCCTTGCAAAGAGGCGTCACAGAATATCTGGAAAGGCTTAGATGTATCCGGAGGAACCAAGACTGGTGTGGAAGTGAGCTTCTCTTTGAGTGTCTCAAAGCTTGCTTGACATGCAGGAGTCCAAAGGTATTTCTTGCCTTTCTTGAGGAGATCGGTAAGAGGCTTCGCTATCTTCGAGAAGTTCTGAACGAAGTGGCGGCAATAACTAGCCAAACCCAGGAAACTCCGCACTTCTTTGACATTTACAGGAGGAAGCCATTCAACAATTGTCTTTACAGTTTCCGGGTTGACTGCAATGCCCTTGGCACAGATGACGTGACCAAGATAGGTTACTTGAGGCAGCCAAAACTCACACTTGGAGAACTTTGCATACAAGCGGTTCTCACGAAGCTTGTTTAGGACACACCGAAGGTGTTCTTCATGCTCTTCCTTTGACTTAGAATAGACTAAGATGTCATCCAGATAGACCACAACGAACTTATCAAGATACTCCATGAAAACCGAGTTCATAAGCCTCGAGAAGGTAGCAGGTGAGTTGGTGAGACCGAAAGACATGACCGTGTACTCATACAGGCCATAGCGGGTGGTGAAATCTGTTTTAGGAACATCTTCCTTGCGAATCTTGATTTGGTGATAACCACTTCTCAAGTCCAGCTTAGAGAATACCACAGCTCCAGCTAGCTGATCGAAGAGATCATTAATCCGCGGAAGGGGATATTTATTCTTGATGGTTTTAGCATTGAGAGCCCGATAGTCAACACAAAGTCTATCAGTCCTATCTCGCTTCTTCACAAAGATTGTTGGGCTACCCCAAGAAGAAGTACTGTGTTGAATGAAACCCAACTTGTCTTGTTCATCAAGCTGACGTTTGAGTTCAGCCAACTCAGCAGGACCCATTTTATAAGGCCGCTTGGAGATAGGAGCCGTTCCAGGTTCAAGCTCAATTACAAACTCAACCTCACGATCCGGAGGCATACCCGGCAACTCTTCAGGAAAGACATCTGGGAACTCACAGACCACCGGATCACTCTGAATAGCTTCCATAGCATCATCATTCAGAGCCGCCAAAGAGAAAAGCTGGACCGCAGGAGTCAGACTTGGAGAAAAGACTATATGGCCTTCAGGAATCTTCAGAGAAACCGAGCGTTCAGCACAATCAATCACAACTGCATTTGCTGTCAACCAATCCATGCCCAAGATGACATCAATGTCAGAATTGCCCAGAAGAATTAAGGACGCCGAGAACGAAGAGCCACCAATCTCAATTTGATTGCCATGGCTGATATGAGCAGCCCTCATGTTTGAACCAGGAGATAGGACCACCAGACGACGTGATAAAGGAACCCTAGCCAGGTCATGCTCTTGTGCAAACTTATGCGAAACAAAAGAATGCGAAGCACCAGAATCAAACAAAACACGTGCAGGGACTGAGTTAACGGGAAGCATACCCATCACAACTCCAGGTGTATGCTCAGCTTGAGCGGCGTTGACACAGTTGGCACGAGCAACAGTAGACCCGTACTTGGTGTTGATGTTGAGAGCCCGAGGTGGTGGTGCACGAACCAAAGGAGAGCTTGTCGCAGATCTTGGAGGTGGTGGACGAAGAGCTTTGTTTTTCATCGGACAGTTCCAGTTTTGATGCCCAGAGTCTCCACACGTGAAACAAGCACCAGGTGGACGTGGAGCAACATAGCCAGGGACTCCGCCAGGCGCTCTAGGGTAGTGGTGGTTGTAGCCCCTGGGAGCAGCAGTGAGGAAGTTTGGTGGCCTTGCCGCGTAGCTTGCAGGTCTTGGTGGAGCCGGGAGCGACGGTGGGGTGTTAGGAACCTAGACATGACGCCTAGAAGGAGCTGACATAGCTGAAGAGGTTGCTGCATCACGGTTGTGTTTCTTTGACTCCTCAAACACTTGCTTACTTGCTTCTTCCTGCAGAGCTGTATGCTGAAGTTCCAGGAAAGACGCCGGCCTTGCATGTGTGATTGCATATTTAATCGATGCATTGAGCCCTTGGCGGAACCTCTTTTGCTTCTTCTTGTCATCAGAGATCTCATCGCCCCCATAACGAGAAATGTTCATGAAGTTCCTAATGTAGGTATTGACATTGTCATTTCCCTGCTTGAGGTTGAGAAACACTTCCTTCATCCTTTCCATGACAATTTCTGACAGATACTGCTCTTTGAACGCTCCAGTGAACTGTTCCCAAGTAGGCTGAAAACCAATGCAGTTTGCCTTCAGGTAATTCTCCCACCAGAGAGATGCATCTCCCTTCAGAAGGTGAGTAGCACATTTTACCCATTCTTGCTCAGGAACATCAGCAGTCGCCAGTAGCCTTGACATCTCACGCAACCAATCATCAGCATCAAGTGGTTGATCAGAAACATCAAATTGGCGTGGGTTGAACTTCAGGAAGCTTTTGATGTCTCCTCGCTTGGGAGGTGGAGGTAGCGGAGCAAACTCATTCCTCCGAACACTCTCTTCAAAACGCTGCTGGTTTTGCTGCATTGCTGCCAAGGCATTGGCGATGTTTGACAACGCGTACCCCAGTTCAGGTGGTATGTCCTCATCAGAACGGCGTGGTGGTGCCATCCTGTGATTGATATAAAACACAAGTCAGTACTATAATGGAGAATAATAATAATCCAAAATAGTACCAAGATGGAATTACTCAAGATTAAAGGATACAATTTACTAAGATGATATTAAAATATCAAGAAAGTTCAAAGCACCTAGAAGATATTAAGCATATCGCACACGACTGAAAAGGATTGTGGTACACAAATTTATCAAAGAAAAATTTTCCGCAAATTTCGGCATTAAAATACCAGTAGATGCGCAAAATCACTTAACGAATCAAGATTAGTGACTCTACCAATTCAATATACAAAAGCGAATGATAAGAGTAGTGGTATGGTCGCGACTCCATCCCGCACTCAAATCATTACTCCGCACATGAATAAGTAGAACACATATCCTAACCCCTTCTTCTCACAACGAACCTAAAGATTAGTAACTACGGAAACGAACACCCCAAACAAGATAATGTCGGATAACAAAGAGTAAGCCAGATCGCGGCGGTATACAACGAATCAGATAGATCGCGTCAGTTTGTAAAAGCCTGTCGGTATGGAATGTACCAACAGTTGATAACCAAAAGGCTGATTGTGATAACAACTTGGATGCAACGGATAGACAAGGAATTACACACACACACCCACACTCAACCTATGGTACTACGAAAACCCAGAACACGTGAATCCTAGTTTGAACTTTTAAGAGGAGGATTGAAAACGTTACACTTCCTTACCAGAAAAGGGTGGGTGGGTAAGAAGAAATGTGGAAGCAGTCCTACTCTCGCGTTTTGTTTTTCCCTAGTATACATAACTACCAAAAATATTTGCTAGACTGACAACGACCATTTGGCTGAGACCCTGAAGGGCGGGATGGCTCTGATACCAATTGTAACTACCTCGGTGAATTACGCTCCTAGTTACAAGCCTGGATGAGCGG
This sequence comes from Avena atlantica, assembly GCA_910589765.1. Taxonomy (NCBI): domain Eukaryota; kingdom Viridiplantae; phylum Streptophyta; class Magnoliopsida; order Poales; family Poaceae; genus Avena; species Avena atlantica. The sequence goes on along the minus strand of OU342738.1, from coordinate 444,867,342 downwards.
AAATGGTTGAAATAGTACGGTGGGGCCCAAATGCCACTCACAGGTAGACCTTTCGGCCGTCCCAACCATTTCCAAACATCGGGACAAGAACGGGCGGCGTAATCGTCAGGCGAAGGGATCAACTACATACACAAATGAGTATGTATGCAAGCCACCATACAACAGTACATCAGAGCCATTCCATCTAAGAAGAAAGGAAATATAGCAACGCCATACGGCAAGATTCAAATGTCCTAGATAGATATAATAGTTTAGGATATCTCCTCATACATCAAACATCAGAGTATCAGGCGGAAGCGGCAAACAAGATCCGAGTACGGATAAGAAGCAAATCGGCATAAGATGCCCCATAAATAAACACATCCCGACCACAGATCTCACGGATCCTCGTTCCCGGAATCTCTACACCGAATGATTGTTGCCCACATCGTCCGCCTCCTCCACCCAGTATCCCTCTTGTGAGTGTACCTGTCCATCTGAATCAAACAATTTATCGTGTGAGACCCTAGGGGTACTCAGCAAGTCTTTATGCCTCTAAAGGGGACACAACCTGGGGTGACGCAATTGCAGCAAAAGATAAACCCTAACAATTCTATAGATACTCGCTAACCATCCGCCTAACCAAAGATAGACGGATGTCCGTGAATTAATGACAACAGTTATAACAGTAATATCAACAGATCCATCCTCCTCCTCGCTTACCAACGAGGAAGCGGACGAACAATCCCCATCCGTTGGCAGTTTTATTATCCATTCCATGAGTGTTGCACTATTTACTAGTCAGTTACTTAGTTAAATTAAAAGCGGTACTTTAGTTATGCTTGTCTATGATCGAGAAACTGTGCTCCAAGTCGTCCATAACCGCGGACACGGCTTTCAGAAAGTTTTACCCTGCAGGGGTGCACAAATAGCAACACACACTTGATCAACCTCGGAAAAAACCAAATCAAAATCCAACGAGGCTTTCACGACAAAGCAATCACAAGATTCAGAAATATTTCAGGGGGCCACCCCATTAAGTATACCCGCAACGAAGTTAGCTGACTTCGAGACGGACTCAAGGTTTGTGGGGCCGGCTGTAAACGACTGGGAACCCGAAAGTGTGACTGGGCTTGTCGATACCGCGAAAACGGGCCACGATCCTAAACAGTACAGGTGCTCCTCGCACAATCGTAAATAAAGCAGTAAAGCATGACATAAGTACAGGATAGTAAATAAAACCTCAAACTAGTTTGTGGCCCCAAGAAATAAGAATGAATCAAGCTCTGGCTCAGGGGGGTCCAATAAGCCTCCCGGATGTGGATAGCGCGAATATTCAAGGAACAGGAATCAAGTACTCGGGGTCCTACGGGACACAAGTGAGCTGGAAAAACCAAATAGCAGATATTGCTCACCGGTGCCACTTTCATTAGTTATCCCATTACTACTCAGGTTAAGTTGTTTAGGTACCTCGTTATCCATCAGACACTCACAAACCCTAAACATGCTGTTCTACGACTCGCATGGCTCAAACAACTCCTGTGGTAATGGCTCATGGGATGGAGGAACAAGCTTCGGTGGGGTTTAAAAGTAAGGGCTATGCATTACTTGGGATTCAGTTTAATGCAATCACGACTCAATGATGCAAGAATAAGATAGAGGCAATAGGTACTATATGGATACAAGCATGTGGTAGTGCTTGCCTGGCAGCTCAGTTGAAGCGAGAGAAGGATCGGGGTAGTGCTCCTGGGTTTCTTGATATATCCCCTGCTCAGCGTCTATTCGAAAAAGAACCAAACAAACAAGGGCCAACATAAATAAAGTGCACAAGACTATGAATAAAATGCGTCAAGCAAACAATCATGCCATGATGTATGATGCATAATTTGCATGGCAATAAAGTAGCATGGCATGGGTGAGGTGTGGAATACAAGAAATAAACTTTTTATTGAGTTTTGGTCACATTTTATCCTCATATTAGTTGCTGTATACTTTATATTTATATGATGCATGCTGCAATTCAGAACATGGAATGCATAAACAGAAAGGTCTCGTCGAGCTGATCATTTTAGACATATCATTTGTTAAATTTGGAGTTATAAATCAAAAGTTATTAATTAATTAAGAAAAGGGCATTTTATTGTAATTTTAATCAACTTGAAATTTAAATTGTTCAAAATATATTTTGGATGGCATATTTGAAATCCTCACATTTTTCTGGTTTGAAAACATATATTATTTGTATTATTTGGAATTATGAATTTAAATTTATTTTAAAGTCAAAATTAGTCAAATGGGGTCAAAGTCAAAGGTTTGACTATTTGAAATCAATTCTGAAAATATTTGATTAAAGATTTGAATTAACATTCAAAAACAAAACATTTTCATATAAGGTTTGAATTCAAATTCCAAACCATTTGGAAGTTATGAATTAATTCATATTTAAACAGATTTGAAAATTTGAATTTGAAATCAGAAAAGGTGCTGGACTTTTGCTACTCGCAGGATTCTACCCAAGGAGGATGACAGGTGGGCCGCAGTGCTGACTGGGCCTAGAGGACTGGGTGGGGTAGGACCGCGGGTTAGGAAAAGGAAAGCTCAGGGTCTATCCTACAAAACTTCTCGCTGGGTTGGTTTGGGGGACCGCGGGTTGGGAAGGAGAAAACACAGGGGCCTATGTGCAAATTTGCCAGAGTGGTTCAATTCAGAACCTGACGAAACTGAACGAGTGTTCGCAAAATTGGCTAGCTAACTCCGATCTTGCGATGAAGATGACGACTAAACTGCTAGGAATTTCTCGATGCCGCAAAAATCAAAGTTATAGAGGGGATCAGTATCTACAGGTTTGGTTTAGGATGTATCACTGGAGGAGGGTCCCAGCGACGGGGATCTGTCGACGAACAGCAGCTCATAACAGGTGCTCCTGATGAACTGAAAACAGCGACGAAGCGCGGACCTGGGGCAAAGTTTCGGTGACGTTAGCGGGCGACTCCGGCCACCGTTTGAAGCAAGGTTTGTTGCGATGTGAAGGGGGTGCAAAGGGCTACCAGAAAGGTGCTCTCTTCTCGGCGGGGGTGGAACGGACACGAGCTAAGCGAGCACCGAACAGAGGCGCGCGCGACTGCGGTGGTTCGACGGCAGGGGCCAAATCCGGCGGCGCGAGGTACTGGGAGGGCACATACAGGTGGGGAAAAGGTTGAGGGTCCTCACCTCGGCTGATTCCTGCCGGATTTGGGGCAGGAGGTGGTCGGAGATGATGAAGGCGAGGCGGTGTTTTTCTGTGCTCGGCCGGTGTGGCATCCCGCAAAACCACTACTAGAAAATCGCGTTGTTTTTGTGCATTGCATCGTCATCATCATGCATTGTTTGTCTGAAACTATTTTTGAAACGCCTAGTTTTGTTTTCTAAATAACCCCCGTCTCTATTTCAAATTAAAACATCGGTCTGTTCCGGTCTTTTATTTGTCTAAAGCTAATTACAAAAATTTATTTAAAGAAAACCCTAGTCTAAATTTCTAGTCCTAAGTTCACCCAATCCTAATCTACCCACCTATCCTAGCTCGCCACCTCACCCTCTTCCCCAATCCCTACCCACCTGCCACCTCATCAATCCACCCTCTCTTCCCCCCTCTTTTTCTCACCACAGTTCCACCTACCCCCTCTTCCTCTCCCTCACCGACACCCTGACCCCACCTCTTGGATCAACCCCACCCTTCAGCCCCACCTCTCCCCTCTCCCCCACTCTCTCTGCACCGGGCCCCACATGCCAGCCCCACTCCTTCCCCACCCGCCTCCCTGGTCAAACCCTCTCCCCCAACCGGCCCTCACAGCCCCGCGGGTCCCACTCGCCTGGACCCACCCCTCCGGCCCCACTCCCTCTCTTCCCTCCCCACGCGCCCCTCTCCCCCTACCTCCCGCTCCCTCCTCCTTCCCCACCGTCGGACGGCGCCGTCGCCCTCCCTCGGCCCCGCTCACGCCACCTCCTCCTCCTTCCTCGCCGGCGCCGCGCCTCCACTCGCCGGCCGCCTCGCCTCCTCGCCGCTCCTCCCTCCCCTTCTCAGGCCGCGCCTCGCCCCGTCGCCGGCCGCTGCCCAGGGTTCCTCCTCGTCAGCCGCGCGCTCGGCTCCCGCACCGACTGCGGCTCACCCCTCCGCCGGCCTCCACCGCTCCCTCCCGCCGCCGGCCCGAGCGCCACCGGCTGCGCCTCCGCCTCCGCCCCCACCGTCGGCATCCGCCACCGCGACCTCCTCCGGCGCCGCCTCGCTCGCCCCGTCGGACCCCTCTCCTCCTCTCCGTCAGGCCGGCGCCGCCGCGGCCTGCCCTCCGCCTCCACCTCGCCTCCGGCCGCGGGCCACGCCCCCCCGCCGCCCTGCTCTCCTTCCCCGGCCAGCGAACGCCGCCATCGCTCTCGCCGCGCCTCCCTCTCCTCCCCAGGCCCGGCTCCTCCCCCGTCCTCCGACCCTCCTTCACCGCCGACCAGCGCCGGCCTCGCACCCGCCCCGCCCCCGCGTCGGGCCCCCCCGACCCTGTCGCCTCAGGTCCTTCTCGCTGGCGTCTTTCGCCTCCCTCTTCCCTGGAGCATCACCTCTGGCCGCCCTCGGTCTTCCCCGGCGTCCTGGTGCCATGGCCGCGACCGCGACCGCGGGCCCCTGCCCCGTGCCGTCTTGTTGCTAGGCCGTTGTAACAGAGAGGGCCCCTGACTCAACAAGATCTGCCTGACGATGTTTTTAGCTTCACAAGATCTCCCGAAGGCCGGCACGTCCAAGTTATCCTCGTCACAAGATCTCCTTCCCAGAACGCCAAGATTCTCGATCCGATGGTCGAGACCCCGAAGCCCTGACGCCCCGGACCCCGAAGACCGATCCCCGAGACCGAAACCTCGGCACGCCAAGATCTTCTCCTCGGAACGCCATGACCGTCTACGCGGACCCGAAGACCACGGCGACGACAATATCGGCACCGACCCGGAAGAATCCGATGCGCCCCGACACCGAACCAAGTTCTCCTTCCCGGAAGCATCGACGCTCGTGCGACAAGATCTACCACCCCGACCCGAAGACCCTAAATCCCGGAGTCCGAGAACGTTTCCGTCGAACCCTGAACCCCGAGACCGGACCCCGAACCCCGGAACCAAGATCGCCGAACCCTAATGTGTGAACCTTTTCCCGAGCCCCTATTTATAAATGCTATATATAAAACTTGTTGCATATAAAATTGCCATGCATGCATACTTGCCATGTGGTTTGGGGGCCTTATGCCGAATTCACCTAATAATCAAATACGGGGCCCATATGCGGGCAAATCTAGCCTTATATTGGCCTCATTTAAATTTGTGTAGCGAACCGGTGCCATCTTTTGTCTTGCTAATGCAACATTTAATTTGCGGGGTAGATAAATAACTTGAACCATTTAATTAATTGTCGAGACCCCGGTTCCACTTAATATTGACCTAATTGCATTGCACCTTTGCCATGTCATACATCATTCATGCATCATGCCCGATCTTTTGCCGTAGTATTAAATATTGCATCCGGTGTTTATTCTAGCGTTTTGCTTCTTCGCGGATAAGGTCGTTGAGTTGATGTGAGCTTCGCCCCGATCTTCAGATGAACCTTCGACAATGTTTTCAGGCGAGCATCTCCCCCTTTCTACCTATCTTACTTTTATAGTATTTATTCCCTCCTGTTGATCTATTGCTATCTGTGTTGCGATGCTCTAGTTTTTTGTACCCGTGATATCCCTTGCAGCCTTATATTGACATGGCCACCGCCTATTACCTGTTGTTTGATAGATAGTTGGACTTGCGCGTCGTAGTCGCTTGCTCAAGTGCTATTGCGTGTCGCCATATACCACAGTTGTTGGAGTATTGCCACCTGTTTGATGTTGGAGATGATCATGGCTTTACTTATTGTTCACTTTAATTCCTGTTTAACAACTAAAATTGAAGTAAGTAAGCAGAGGCACAGGTGGTCAATAGATGTTATTTGGTTGTTAACCGTCCACTTGTGTCCCGTAGGACCCCGAGTGCTTGATACCTGTTCCTTGATTTATCGCGCTATCCACATCCGGGAGGATTTTGGGACCCCCCCTGAGCCAGAGCTTGATTCATTCTTATTTCTTGGGGCCACAAACTAGTTTGAGGTTTTATTTACTATCCTGTACTTATGCCATGCTACTGCTTTATTTACGATTGTGCGAGGAGCACACTGTACTATTTAGGATCGGGACACGTTTTCGCGGTGTCGACAAGCCCAGTTTTGGGTTCCCAGTCGTTCACAGTCGTCCACCCAAACCTCGGGTCCGTCTCGGAGTCAGCTAACTTCGTTGCGGGTGTACTCCAAGGGGTGCCCCCCTGAAATATTTCTAAATCCTGTGATTGCTTTGTCGTGAAGGCCTCGTTGGGTTTTGATTTGGTTTTTCCGAGGTTGATCGAGTGTGTGTTGCTATTTGTGCACCCCGGCCGGGTAAAAATTTCTGAAAGCCGTGTCCGCGGTTATGGACGACTTGGAGCACAGTATCTCGATCATAGACAACTATAACTAAAGTAGTGCTATAAATTTGACTTTATAATGACTAGTAATCAGCTTCACTATAATGGAATGGCTAAATAAAACTGCCCACAATTGCTTGTTTGGATTGTCGCTTGCGACCATTGTACCTGACTAGTAAGTATTGCAACTACAACGGAATGGCTAAATAAAAGTACCAACAACTGCTGGGTTTTGGGGTTATCTCATGCTAATTGTATCTGACTAGTAAGTGTTGCAACTACAATGGAATGGTTAAATAAAAGTGCCCACTGCTTATTTTATCAGGATGATTATCTATACCTGACTAGTAATTACTGCAACAATAACCGAATAAATAAAACTGCCAACTGTGTGAGTTCCTCCGGTTGACTTCCTCGTTTGGTCTCGAGGGGGAATACCAGGATGGGTTTGATTGGTGTTAGAATCAGGTTGGTTCCGAATAGGTCTTTCTTATCCCTCTCTGATGGCCGCCAGTTGTATTGAGTCTCTATAGGTTGTTTAGTGCATGCTGCCGCTGCCGCTTCAGTCCACCATACCTATGTAGGCGAGGACCGCCGAATTCTAGTCTCGCCGTGTACTGACCTTAGTACTGACCGCTCTCTCTTTTCCTTTGCCCTTTGTCGGCACCCCTTTTGTTTTAGCAGGTTTCGATGTCGTTAGCAGGGTTACCCTTCCGGCTTGGCCTGGGCAGGGTTATGGACGCCACTGGTTATTCTTCAGGGCTATTAGCCCCATTTGCATCTTGTCCGTAGTCGGACGCTCTATCATTTTCAAGGTGATTTGGATCTTTGTATATTATATCTGTATTCTTGACTCGTTGAGTCGCTGTTATATATATATCTGTTCTGTGGGTCCCATCGAGGACTGTTGGGTAATGTCACTACTTCGTTTTCCACCCGCACGAAAGTGCCTGGTGGGCACCTTTGAATCGTTTCTATGCGGGTTTGGCGAGTTTCGCTAAAACTTGCATAGGGTCGATTCTGAGGGTGTTACAGCCGGAAAGAAGAGGAAGCAGAGGCGCCACGTCCAGCTCCTCCTGCGATCTTCCAGGATTCACGGCGGAACGAGAAGTGGCACCCGCACCTGCGTTGTCGACCAGGATTCACGGCGTCGACGACCAGGTTGCCGGCTAAGTCAGAGAGGAAGAGGGGAGAGGGAGAGGATGATCTGGTGGAGGCGCAAGGTAGGGGAGATGGTCTAGGGTTCCCGAGTGCGGAGCGTGTGAGAGATAAGGAGTGCGGGCAGCACGCGGGCGGCATGAGCTGCTGACGAGGACGACGGAGCGAACGACCACCTGCCACCCCGTCTGCTTGATACAGAGAAGAGGAGGCCGACAGGAGGAGATGCACAGGAGACGGCGTCAAAGGGGTACTGCCACTGGTGGCATGCTACGGGCCGGCCCAAGAGGGAGGGAGAGGGATCGGGCCAGGTGGCTGCTGGGCTGGTTGGACTGCCAGGTGAGTTCACTCCTCTTATTTGTTTTGGTTTTACTTTACTATTTGTTTGGTTGTTTAAATTCAAACAAGCATCTGATTTCAAACTATTTTGAAAATCTGCAGGAACATTTGAATAAAGTTAAATGGCATAGAAGGTGAGACACGAGGGATATAGAATAGAGTAAAAATGATGCCCCCATATACTCAAATTGGGCATTACTACGAGATTTGGGATAGCAATTTTATAAAAGAAGCAACAAAAGCATTTGGAGAATATTAGACCCTTGCAAATGGATCCTGCTTGGAAAAACCAAAATATGGTGATAGACAAAAATAGGGAGGGGATGAGAGAGAGATGAGGCCTTAGGGTTTGGAGGGAGAGAGATAAAAGCATAGGAATGGTTTTATTTGAATTGCTTTGGTTTAACCTAAACTAACTCAAAGAAAGAATCTCCAAGAGACAACAAGATCAAAGCAACCAACTTGTTTGAATAACCACAAGCAAGCTCACTCAAAACAAAAGGGTTCATATGAAGAGTGATGGTAGCTTGCATGGGCCATGCATGAGCTTTAAATGCCCTCTTGATAATTGTGAAAACAATTATAACTACACCTGGGCATTTATATCATGCATGCACTCAAATTTGAATACTACCATGCAATATGGAAAATATTGAACCTATGCACATATATGGAGCTATATGACCATACTAGTGTGTGTTTCTCCACTAGATCATCACATGGCTAAATTATAGCTTCATGCATGTACACATATAGAATAATTCCCACATAGAAGCTAGTAAAGGCAAATCTACAACAGAGCATGCAAAGGTGGCCATGTGGCTCTCCACGTATCAATAATGTGAAAACCACATGATGTTAAGGTGAGAGCATGTGGAGATAGAATTGGATCCATCCCAACCCACATGAGCTAGAGGTAAAACCAAATAAGTTGCAATGCTCATATATGGTGGAATGGTGGAAAGATGGGGTGATGACAAGAAAGGTGGTGGAGTCAATAAAAGATATGCCCCCAACTCAACTTGGGCATTTAAACAATGTATCAAGAACCAAATACAATTAACAATGCATACGAGAGAAGCACCAAATCAAAATGGTTTTATATGATGCTCACATGCAAGATGGCATGATGACATGAGCATGATATGATGATGATGCAACAATTATATATAGGAAGTAGCCATTATATTACTAAACCAAGTAGCATTACAGTTGTTAGACAAATGGGATGCTACAACTCTCCCCCACTAAACAGGAATCTCGCCCCGAGATTCTAGGAAGAAGAAGAAGACTCAAAGAGGGTAGGATAGTTGGCACGGAGCTCATCTTCACGCTCCCAAGTGGCTTCATCAACGGAATGGTGTGACCACTGGACCTTGCAGAACTTGATGGACTTGTTGCGAGTCCTTCTTTCTACGATCTCAAGGATTTTTGTGGGGTGTTCTTGATAAGACATATCTTCTTGGAGATTGATTAGCTCATGATCCACGGTCCTGCCGAGATCCTTGAAGCACTTCTTGAGTTGAGAGATGTGGAAAACATCATGAACCTTGAGTTTTTCCGGGAGCTCAAGAGCATAAGCAACTTCTCCTCTTCTTCCACGAATTTTGAAAGGACCAATGTATCTAGGAGCCAGCTTTCCTTTGATACCAAAACGGTGCGTGCCTTTCATGGGAGTGACACGAAGGTAAACGAGATCACCAGGGACATACACCATGTCCGTGTGCTTCCTGTCATAATTGCTCTTCTGGCGACTTTGAGCAATCTTCAGATTTTCAAGAATGATGTGCACCTTCTCCTCCGCTTGAGTTACAATGTCAGGGCCAAACCATATTCTTTCTCCTGCACCCGACCAACCAATCGGAGTTCTGCACTTGCGACCATAGAGAGCCTCAAATGGTGCCATCTTCAGACTTTTCTGGAAGCTGTTGTTGTAAGATAATTCAGCATAAGGAAGACATTCTTCCCACTTCATGCCAAAAGAGATGACGCAAGAACGAAGCATATCCTCCAGAATCTGATTGATCCTTTCAACTTGTCCTTGCGACTGAGGGTGGTATGCTGTGCTGAAGTTCAATTTTGTTCCCAAAGCATTTTGGAAACTTTCCCAGAACTTGGAAGTGAAGATGCTCCCACGGTCTGAACTGATCTCAAGGGGAACCCCATACAGAGAGACAATTCTGTTGATATAGAGCTCATCCAACTGAATTCCAGAAATTGTTTCCTTGACGGGGAAGAAGTGAGCCACTTTAGAAAGCCTGTAGATGACAACAAAGATTGCATTGTTGCCCTTCTGCGACCTTGGAAAACCAGTGATGAAGTCCATCTCTACTTTCTCCCATTTCCATTCCGGGGGTTTCAATGGCTGTAGAAGACCGAAAGGTTTCTGATGGACAGCTTTCACTCTGCGGCAGACATCACACTCCGAGACATACTTGGCACAATATCGTTTCAATCCCGGCCACCAATATTGTGTTTTCAAGTCCATGTACATCTTTGTGCTGCCAGGGTGGATAGAAAGAACATAATCATGCGCCTGTTGGAGATATGCCCAAGAGGCAATAATAAAGTGATTATTATCATATCTTCACACTTATGATAAATGTTTACATACCATGCTATAATTGTATTAACCGGAAACATTAATACTTGTGTGATTTGTAAACTAAAATAAGAGTCCCTAGTAAAAGCCTCTTGTTAAACTAGCTTGTTGGTTAATATATGATCATGGTTTCCTGATCATGAACATAGAGATGTTATTAACAACAAGATCATATCATTAGGAGAATGATGTGATGGACATACTCCTATAGATAAGCGTAGCATAAAGATCAAGTCATTTCAATAGTTCAATTGCTATATGCTTTATGATACATAGTAACCTAATTCCTTCGACCATGAGATCATGCATATCACCTTTACCGGATGGATGCTTTGATGACATCAAACACCACACCATAACTGGGTGGCTATAAAGGTGGCATTGAGTGTTCGGAAAGTATTGGTTGAAACACATGGATCAAGAGTGGGATTTGTCCATCCATATGACAGATAGATATACTCTGGGCCCTCTCGGTGGAATGTCATCCAATTAGCTTGCAAGCATGTGACTGGGTCACAAGGGATCACATATCACGGGAACGAGAAAAGAGTACTTATCGGTAACGAGGTTGAACTAGGTATGCAGAGATACCGACGATCATAACCTCGGATAAGTAAACTATCGTGAGACAAAGGGAAATTGGTATCGTATGTAAGTGGTTCATTCGATCGCAAAGTAATCGTAGAAATATGTGGGAGCCATATGAATTTCCAGATTCCTCTATTGGTTATTGTTCGGAGAAGTGTCTCGATCATGTCCGCATAATTCACGAACCGTAGGGAGACACACTTAAGGATTCGACGTTGTTTGAGTAGTTATGGTATTATGAGAAAGAGACCGAATGTTGTTCGGAGTCTCGGATGTGATCCGGGATATCACGAGGTGATCCGGAATGGTCCGGAGAATAAGATTCATATAAGGAAAGTCCCGTTTCGGAGTTCAGGAATGATTCCGGTGTTTTCATCGGGAATGTTCTAGAAGGTTCCGGATTGTCCGGCACTCCGGGGGGGGGGAGGGTACATGAATGTGTCATTGAATGATTGCATCATGTAGTAAGTGTTCTTGCTGTTCCAAAACTGAAAAGTCAAACTGCAAGTTTGAAAGTCAAACGGCTAAAACAGGAAACTGTGGGAAACAGGAAACTGTGGGAAACAAGCAAGAGGAGGTTGAAACCAACTTGGAGGAGGAGTTCCTCTCCTCCAAGCCGGCGCCCAGCCCTAGGCCGAGTTGGGGAGGGACTCCCTCCCTCCCTGGCGCGCCTAGCCCCTCCACCTATAAAAGGAGGGGCAGGGCTCCTCCTTGAGACACACAAGCTTCTACCTCTAATCTCAGGTTTAGAGCCGTTTGGTTTAGAGCTTCTAATTGCTTTAGCCTGCGGTTTAGAGCCTTCTAATTGGTGTGTCTAATCTCTAGACCACTAATAGCCCTCTCTCATACTCCACCATACTCGCTCCGGCTTAAGGCGAAGCCCTGCGGGATCTCCCCTCTACTTTCGGTACCACGCCGTTGTGCTGCCGGAATCGCGAGGAGAGTGCTACAACCTCCGCTGCCTGCTGGAACAAGGGAGAGGAAGGTCTTCGTCGAGTACCGAACGTGTGACCGACTGCGGAAGCGCTGCCGGAACGCAGCGCCGGAAGGATCGTCTACACGATCTTGAGATCGGAAAGAGTACGACTACATCACCCATGAGAATCTGCTCTCATTAAACACTTTGGAATCTTCGAGGGTGAGTTATTCCATCGACTCGTTGCTACAATCTAGTAGATAGATCTTGGCTTGTTTGTTTGTATGAGATAGAAATTTTTTGTTTTCCATGCTACGAACCCCTACAGTGGTATCAGAGCCGTGTCTATATGTAGATCTGTTGCACGAGTAGAACACAATGTTCATTGTGGGCGTTGATGCTTTTATTGTCGATTGCTTTTTGTGTACTTTGCATCTTGCGGTATGTTGGGATGAAGCGGACCGGGCTAACCTTACATGACATCGTTCATGAGACTTGCTCCACGCTTGACATGCAACTTGTATTGCATAAGTGGCTTTGCGGGTGCCTGTTTCTCCTAGCATAGTTAAGATTCAATTTACAACGGGTGATTGACAATACTAGTATCAATGTTGTGGTTCTTGTTCGTAAGTTAGAACGACACTTACTGAAAGCTCCAAACCACGTAAAACATGCAAAGAAAATTAGAGGCGTCTAACTTTGTTTTGCAGGGGTGTGGTGTGATGTGATATGGCCATGATTGTGATTATATATGATGTATGCAATGTTCCTTACTGTAAGTTGGCAACCGGCCGGAGCCATATGGTTGTCTTTAAATTCTGTTAAGACCCGCGTGTCTATTCAAAGTAGTTGTAATAGTTGAAGCCGGTGGACGACAACCATGGAGAAGCATCATTGACCTTGATGCAATGTCGGTGATGATGGAGATCATGTTCGTGCTAGAAGATGGAGATCGGAAGCACAAAGAAGAAAGGCCATATCATATCACATATTATGAATTGCATGTGATGTTAATCCTTTATGCATCTTGTATTGCTTAGTAGACGACGGTAGCATTATAAGATGATCCCTCATGCACATGAATTTCAAGTCATAAAGTGTTCACCCTTAGTTAGCACCGTTGCTAAAGCTTGTTGTTTCGAAGCACCACGTGATGATCGGGTGTGTTAGATTCTGCAAGTGTATACAACGTGAGCAAGCCAGATTTGCTCATGCGGAAACTAAGGTTTGATCTTGACGAGCCTAGCATGTACAGACATGGCCTCAGGAACACGGATTACCGAAAGGTAGAGCATGAGTCATATAGTAGATATGATGAACATGTTGATTGTTCGCCATTGAAGCTATATCAACTCTCGTGATGATCGGTTTTGATGTGGTGGATTTGGTTCGTGTGATCACTAAAACAATGTGAGGGATATTGTTTTGAGTGAGAGTTCACCTAGATTAATTTAATTATTAATTAGAACTCAATTTATCATAAACTAAATCAAAGTGAATTTGCATAGTTGTTGTAGTCATTGGCATCCGTTTACCACCTTGCGCTTAGTTATAATTGAGATGATAGAACTATAGAATTCTGGTTAGTTACTTTACGAACTGGTATCGTATTGTTTTGAAGTGTTAATCTAAAGTTTAAAAGTCCTATTGCAAACTTTTAGTAAGTTCCGGTTACTCCATGAAGTTTAATAATTAGTATTAAATCAAGAGTAACAATTCCAAGTGTTAGTATATAAGTATCATGTTTGTCTCCATGATTCTTGATATTCAAAGGATTCTCCTAATATCAAGGTTATCTAAGGATCTGAAAGAGTTGTTTCAGAAACCATGATTTGTGGAAGATATTGTGATATCTGAAACAAAGTTTTGGTTGCAACATGATAGAGTATAATATGGCTAAAGTCATGTTCTCATATTTGATGAGAATTTGCAAAAGGTTGGAGACACTAGTTGTCCTAAACCTCCAAAAGTTTTTGGGAGAGCAACATTATACTCACGATTCACCGTTACAAGCTAATAGTAGCTTGATCATGGATAATTCCATGATAAGGGTGAATATTTGATGTAGGTAAAATATTTACTACACCAAGAGATTACTAAAGAAAGGAATTTGAAAGAACACCAAACATTTGATGATGGTGATCTACTTCAAAGTGCAAGTCCAAAGACATTGGTATTTAACTATACACGCTTTGGACTATGTGTCATATGAATGACTCCACTAATTGATGTTGATAGATTCTTTCAAACAGAAAAGGAAATACTGAAAGAGAATCTCATAAGTATATGGCAGAAAAGAAAAGACTAGAATTGTTCAGTTTAAGTATATAGATGATATACATGTTATGGCTATATTCTTTGCTTATTAAACAATGTGGTTCTCAAGTATTTGATACTGAATTTGTTGGTGTGAATCGTCATACGAAACAACACAATTCATGAACTACAATGGCCTAAGTAACTAGCAAAAGAATATGTGATGATGTTCATAGAAAACAAATAAAGGGTTATTGTGTTGCTCATTAAACATCAAAGCTTGCCTTCAAAGATTTGTTTTATCAGGTATTATGAGAACAAAAGGATTGTTCAAATAATTGCCGTAATCCATAAAAGATGGATGATTCACAAATCTCATTGGAGAAATCACATCCATAAAACTAGTGCTAAAAATGTCGAAAGACAAATTGATTAAAAGATCGCTTAGGAAGTGACATCGCCGTTTAAATTATATTGGAAAGAAAACATAAAGAAACTCCATATGGATGGAATTTTGGAGTCTTTGATTTTGATCAAATGACGCTTGTGAAACTTTTCTAGAGATAATTAAAACTTCGTTCATAGGCCAAAAGGGAACGAATGACTAGCTTATTGGAACTTGTACATTTGTACGAAGTCCATTATGTGTAGTCAAGAGCGATGGATTTTAACTTCATTTGCTTTTTCCGAAATTTTGAGTGAATATATGAATATTTACTTAATAAGGATGAAGTATGAAACATTTGAAAAGTTCAAAGACTTTCAAGATGAAGTGCAAAATCATTGTAACAAGAATATAAACAGTTTATGATAAAGATCATAAAGGAAGATATTTGAGTTACAGAGTTTAGCATAATACCTAAGATTTAAGGAATCGTTCCGTGGATTTGCATTTCCCGAAACACCATAAGGGTATGGAGCGTTCGAGGTATGTAATTAAACCTTGTTTGACATGGTAAGATCAAAGGTATAATTCATAAAACTGCCATTGTATTTTGAAGATTAAAAGCTTTAGAGACTACCGTTTTTCCACTGAAAAGAGCTCCATCATAATCCGTTGAAATGACACCATATAAAGTTATGGTTTGGGATAAAACCCAAGTTGTCCTTTCTTAAACATTGGTATGCTTTGCATAAGAAAGATGTTTGCAACCAAAGTCGGATGAACCTGTCTTTGTATGTTATTTTGAATAACTGTTAAGTACTCCTCCATAACACCAGAGACAAAAGTGTTTGTCGCTTAGAACGTCAAGTTTCTTTGGGAAGGAATTTTTCGTGAAAAGTTAAGTGGGAGGACAATAGAACTTTGATAAGGTTAAAAGAACCTTAGCTATATGTGCAGAGTTGCGCAGCGCCGAAAAGTTTTCCGGAGGCAGCAACAAAGCTCATGGATCACGTACCTCAAAGGTTGTGGTCGCGGAGATCTAAGTTCCTATTGAAACAAGTAGAGCGGTAAACAATCAAATACCAAGATTTGAGGGTTGAATCATTATTTGAGAATAATGAACCGACTACATGCAAAGAAGCGATGATGGGCCCTGACTCCGTCAAATGTCTTGAAGCCATAAAATCCGTGATAGTTCCATACACGAGAAATCAAGTTTTGAACTTGAAGGACCCTCGAGAAAGGTGTAAGACCTTATAGTTGTGTCTGGATCTATAAAGAAATAGACATGGATGTTTTACATCTATGAAATAGTCGACATGTTGGGAAAGAGTTCAAAAAATGTTCAAAGGTTGACTATGACAAGATTTGATCTTTCATAGTGATATTTAGTCTAGACGGATTAATGTAGCAACCACTACATATAATTTGTTACATGGTAGTTGAATAAACAAAACAAGTTCTTCTAATAGAATCGTTACCTAGGACATGTGCATAACACGGTCCATAGGGTTTTGTTAATTCAAAAGGATGCTAAAAGCATATGCAAACTTCAATGGTTAAAGTGAGCATCGCGGAGTTGGAATCTTCACTGTGATGAAACTGTTAAAGGAGTTTAAAAGTTCATCAGAGACAATGGAGATGCTTGCATTTGCAAGAAATTAAGTGGGAGCGCTAAGACATGTTTCTAATACATTATGTGGAAGACATATTGTTGATTAGAAATGATGTATCTTTTATTAACACATATTAAGAATTTCATCCCGATGAAAGACTTAGGCAAAACCCAAATATTTGGCATCAATAGACGCTAATATGGTTGTGCCAGAAGTACATAGACGAGATATTGAATGAGTTCAATATAGAAACTACAAGAAAGGTTCTTGTCGCACAGAAAGGATTGGAAGAGTTCAAATATTGATGATATATTCAAGTGTATAGACATTTGGTAAAGTGAAACAAATAATCAAGTATAGATTGATACTTGATGTATGAAATCACATAGAGTATTTATATCAATCATACTGTGATATGTACAAATCCAGATATGTCCTATGCTCTAAATGTTGTGAGCATATACCAGAATGATTCGTAAGATGATCATTGGACAATAGTAAGGATATTCTTATGATCTTTTGGAAGAACTAAGAGTATAATATTTGTAGAAGTGACAAATAGATGGTTAGTTCATTGTAAAAGTACTACATTGATACTAGTTTTGTCACAAAGTACAAATTAAGTTTATCTCAATCTAAACTAAGGGTGGAACAATATAATGGAAAGTGAGTTCCATAATGGATTTGGATGATTTCCAAAGTTAAGACATTGTGACAGATACTACAACAAAAGGCTAAGTATATGACTGCTATTATAGCAGTAAAAGAGGGCATTTGTGTCAAGTAGTTTGTTATCAAACTAGGTGTAGTTCACAGTGGGATAATACTATGAAGATATATTGTGCGACAATATTATCAACATGTTTTAACCCCAAAGAACTAAAGGTCACACCGAAAGACCAAATTTATACAAAGCCATCTCATTAGAGAATGAGTGATGCGTAGAGACGCAAAGACATGCAATTACACACAGACCTGGAAGTGTCAGATCCGGGGATCAGTTGACCACTAGCAATCATGTAAATACAACACCAGAAAGCCATAGGTGTTGAATACACAAAGGTTTGAAACTAGATTATTGACTCTAGTGCAAGTGGGAGACTGTTGGAGATATGCCCAAGAGGCAATAATAAAGTGATTATTATCATATCTTCACACTTATGATAAATGTTTACATACCATGCTATAATTGTATTAACCGGAAACATTAATACTTGTGTGATTTGTAAACTAAAATAAGAGTCCCTAGTAAAAGCCTCTTGTTAAACTAGCTTGTTGGTTAATATATGATCATGGTTTCCTGATCATGAACATAGAGATGTTATTAACAACAAGATAATATCATTAGGAGAATGATGTGATGGACATACTCCTATAGATAAGCGTAGCATAAAGATCAAGTCATTTCAATAGTTCAATTGCTATATACTTTCTGATACATAGTAACCTAATTCCTTCGACCATGAGATCATGCATATCACCTTTACCGGATGGATGCTTTGATGACATCAAACACCACACCATAACTGGGTGGCTATAAAGGTGGCATTGAGTGTTCGGAAAGTATTGGTTGAAACACATGGATCAAGAGTGGGATTTGTCCATCCATATGACAGATAGATATACTCTGGGCCCTCTCGGTGGAATGTCATCCAATTAGCTTGCAAGCATGTGACTGGGTCACAAGGGATCACATATCACGGGAACGAGAAAAGAGTACTTATCGGTAACGAGGTTGAACTAGGTATGCAGAGATACCGACGATCATAACCTCGGATAAGTAAACTATCGTGAGACAAAGGGAAATTGGTATCGTATGTAAGTGGTTCATTCGATCGCAAAGTAATCTAGAAATATGTGGGAGCCATATGAATTTCCAGATTCCTCTATTGGTTATTGTTCGGAGAAGTGTCTCGATCATGTCCGCATAATTCACGAACCGTAGGGAGACACACTTAAGGATTCGACGTTGTTTGAGTAGTTATGGTATTATGAGAAAGAGACCGAATGTTGTTCGGAGTCTCGGATGTGATCCGGGATATCACGAGGTGATCCGGAATGGTCCGGAGAATAAGATTCATATAAGGAAAGTCCCATTTCGGAGTTCAGGAATGATTCCGGTGTTTTCATCAGGAATGTTCTAGAAGGTTCCGGATTGTCCGGCACTCCGGGGGGGAGGGTACATGAATGTGTGATTGAATGATTGCATCATATACTAAGTGTTCTTGCTGTTCCAAAACTGAAAAGTCAAACTTCCAGTTTGAAAGTCAAACGGCTAAAACAGGAAACTGTGGAAAACAGGAAACTGTGGGAAACAGGAAACTGTGGGAAACAAGCAAGAGGAGGTTGAAACCAACTTGGAGGAGGAGTTCCTCTCCTCCAAGCCGGCGCCCAGCCCTAGGCCGAGTTGGGGAGGGACTCCCTCCCTCCCTGGCGCGCCTAGCCCCTCCACCTATAAAAGGAGGGGCAGGGCTCCTCCTTGAGACACACAAGTTTCTACCTCTAATCTCAGGTTTAGAGCCGTTTGGTTTAGAGCTTCTAATTGCTTTAGCCTGCGGTTTAGAGCCTTCTAATTGGTGTGTCTAATATCTAGACCACTAATAGCCCTCTCTCATACTCCACCATACTCGCTCCGGCTTAAGGCGAAGCCCTGCGGGATCTCCCCTCTACTTTCGGTACCACGCCGTTGTGCTGCCGGAATCGCGAGGAGAGTGCTACAACCTCCGCTGCCTGCTGGAACAAGGGAGAGGAAGGTCTTCGTCGAGTACCGAACGTGTGACCGACTGCGGAAGCGCTGCCGGAACGCAGCGCCGGAAGGATCGTCTACACGATCTTGAGATCGCAAAGAGTACGACTACATCACCCACGAGAATCTGCTCTCGTTAAACACTTTGGAATCTTCGAGGGTGAGTTATTCCATCGACTCGTTGCTACAATCTAGTAGATAGATCTTGGCTTGTTTGTTTGTATGCGATAGAAAATTTTTGTTTTCCATGCTACGAACCCCTACAGCGCCTCCTTGAGAACTTGATCTCTCAAACCCGGGTAGTTCGGAACAAACATCCGGTGTTCAAAGAAAAGCGTGCCTTGATCATCGACGTGGAAGGACTCATACTTCGGAAGCTGAAGTTTGGAGATGATCTTTTTGGTGTGCGGATCACCAAGCTGACGAGAGCGAACCTTTTCTTCCAAGAGAGGGGTTGCTAGAAGGTTCAGGAGA